>JAWPHD010009581.1:0-102221 GCA_037043455.1 Cyrtodaria siliqua
CACACAATATAGCCACAAACAATAGGATACTATAGCCCCAAACAATAGGATACTATAGCCACAAACAATAGGATACTATAGCCACAAACAATAGTGTACTATAACCCCAAACATTAGGGTACTACAACCACAAACAATAGGATACTATAGCCACAAACAATAGGATACTATAGCCGCAAACAATAAGATACTATAGCCCCAAACAATAGAATACTTTAACCACAAACAACAGGATACTATAGCCACAAACAATAGGATACTATAGCCACAAACAATAGGATACTATAGCCCCAAACAATAGGATACTATAGCCACAAACAATAGGATACTATAGCCCCAAACGATAGGATACTATAGCCCCAAACAATAGAATATTTTAACCACAAACAATAGGATACTAGAGCCCAAAACAATAGGATACTATAGCCACAATAGGATACTACAACCACAAACAATAGGATACTATAGCCACAAACAATAGGATACTATAGCCACAAACAATAGGATACTATAGCCTCAAACAACAGGATACTTTAACCACAAACAACAGGATACTATAGCCAGAAACAATAGGATACTATAGCCACAAACAATAGGATACTATAGCCTCAAACAACAGGATACTTTACCCACAAACAACAGGATACTATAGCCAGAAACAATAGGATACTATAGCCCCAAACAATAGGATACTATAGCCCCAAACAATAGGATACTTTAACCATAAACAATAGGATAATATAGCCATAAACAATAGGATACTATAGCCTAGGATACTATAGCCACAAACAAAAGGATACTATAGCCACACACAATAGGATACTATAGCCACAAACAATTGGATACTATAGCCATAAACAGTAGAATTTTATAACCACAAACAATAGGCTAATGTAGCCACAAATAATAGGATACTATAGCTAAAAACAATAGAATACTATATACACAAACACTGTGATACTAAAGTGCAACAATATGATATTATATCCCGAAACAATAGGATATAACCCCTATCAATAGGATACTATAGCCACAAACAATATGATACTATAGCCACAAAATATAGGATACTATAGCCACAAACAATATAATACTATAGCCACAAATAACAGGATACTATAGCCACAAACAATGTGATACTATAGCCACAAACAATAGGATACTATAGTCTCAAACAATAGTGTACTATAGCTCGAAACAAATAGGATAATATAGCCACAAATAACAGTATACTATACCACAAACAATTTGATAATATTGCCACAAACAATAGGATATAATAGCCTCAAAAAATAATGTACTATAGCCACAAACAATAGGATACCATAGTCACAAACATAGGGTAATATAGCCATAAGCGATTTTATACTATGGCCGCAAACAATAGGATACTATAGCCATAATCAATTTGATACTATAATCACAAACAAAAGGATACTATAGCCTCAAACAATAGTGTACTATAGCCATAAACAACAGGATACTACAACCACAAACAATTTAATACTAAAGCCCGATCCAATAGGATATTATAGCCCTAAACAATAATATACTATAACCCAAAACAATAGGATATTATAGCTCCAAACACTAGTGTACTATAGCCCAAACAATAGTGTACTATAACCACAATGAATAGGATACTATAGCCACAAACAATAGGATAATATCGCCCCCAAACAAACGTGTACTATAGCCACAAGCAATAGGATACTATAGTCACAAAAATAGGATAATATAGCCATAAACGATTTCATACTATAGCAGCCAACAATAGGATACTATAGCCACAAACAATAGGATACTATAGCCTCAAACAATAATGTACTATAATCAGAGACAGTAGTATATTATAGCCATAAACAATATGCTAATATAGCCACAAATAATAGGATAATATAGCCACAAACAGTAGCATACTATAAACACAAACAGTGTGATAATAAAGCATTACATAATGGGATATTATAACCCCTAACAATAGGATCGTATAGCCCCAAATAATAGTGTACTATAGCCCCAAACAATAGGATATTATAGCACCAGACAATAGTGTACTATAGCCCGAAACTATAGGATATTATAGCCCCGAACAATAGTGAACTATAACCCCAAACAATATAATACTATAGCCACAAAAGATAGAATACTATAGCCATAAACAATAGGATAGTATAGCCAGAAACAACATATTAATACAGCCACAAACAGTAGGATACTATTGCCACAAACAATAGGCTAATATAGCCACAAATAAGAGGATAACATAGCCGAAAACAATAGGATAATATAGCCACATACAATAGGGATACTATAGCCACAGAAACAACAGAATAGTATAGCAACAAACAATAGAATACTATAGCCACAAACAATAGGCTACTATAGCCACAAATATAGGATATTATAGTCAAAAACAACAGAATAAAATAAAAATAAAAAAATAGTCGAATAAATAGATTATTATAGATTAAAACGAAGTTTATTGTATATTTAATAAGGGCATACACACATCCCATTGGAACTAATGTTGCGTGTGATACAATGTGCTCTTTGATGTTGTGGTCAAATTGACGTCACGTCGTAGTTGTTTTGACGTTTGGCGCCGTCTATCGGTCAAACATTTTAATGAACCACGAGTCCAGACGCTCGTGAGCGATCGCAGTCAGATTGTGTGTTTCTGGATGATAGAGACTACAAACAATAGGCTAATATAACCGCAAACAATGTGATAATATAGCGATAAACAATAGGATAATATAGCCAGAAACAATATTATTTTCTAGCCAGAAACAATAGGATAATATAGCCAGAAACAATAGGATATGAAAGCCACAAATAATATGATAATATAGCCACAAACACATTGGTATTAAAGCCCCGAACAAATTACGATACTATATCCCCAAACAATCGGATACTACAGCCACAAACAATAGGATATTATAGCAAAAAACAATCGGATACTACAGCCACAAACAATAGGATAATATAGCAATAAACAATCGGATACTAAGCCACAAACAATAGGATAATATAGCAATACACAATCGGAAATAACAGACACAAACAATAGGATAATATAGCAATAAACAATCGGATACTACAGCCACAAACAATAGGATAATATAGCAATAAACAATCGGATACTAAAGCCACATACAATAGGATAATATAGCCCCAATCAATAGGATACGATAGGCTTTCGATAATTTTATTTTTTAACCTAGTCTGCTTTTTCACCTAAATATATGTACACATTTTGACCATTTGCAACTGACATAATTTCAGTTTAAGCGAAACAGACGTGCCACAACAACTTCAGAAGAGAACGTGCAATGGTTTCCCGTGCATGTATTCTCACCTTGGGACTAAGGCAGGTCGAGCATCTCTCTACAAGACACTATCCGCATTTATTGACGATTGCATTACAGATCCATCCTGCGACCCAGGTATGACGATTATATTATCGAAATATTCAACAGGGCTGGACCATGGGTAACGCTATGATTATCAAAGTATTCAACAGGGCTGGACGAAGGGTAACGCTTACATTATCAAAGTATTCAATAGGACTGGGCGACGGGTAACGCTTACATTATCAAAGTATTCAATAGGACTGGACGACGGGTAACGCTTACATTATCAAAGTATTCAATAGGACTGGACCACGGGTAACGCTTACATTATCAAAGTATTCAATCGGGCTGGACCACGGGTAACGCTTACATAATCAAAGTATTCAATAGGACTGGACCACGGGTAACGCTTAGATTATCAAAGTATTCAATAGGACTGGACCATGGGTAACGCTTACATTATCAAAGTATTCAATAGGACTGGACCATGGGTAACGCTTACATTATCAAAGTATTCAATAGGACCGGACACGAGTAACGCTTACATTATCAAAGTATTCAACAGGACTGGACCACGGGTAACGCTTACATAATCAAAGTATTCAATAGGACTGGACGACGGGTAACGCTTACATTATCAAAGTATTCAATAGGACTGGACCACGGGTAACGCTTACATTATCAAAGTATTCAATAGGACTGGACCATGGGTAACGCTTACATTATCAAAGTATTCAATAGCACTGGACCATGGGTAACGCTTACATTATCAAAGTATTCAATAGGACCGGACACGGGTAACGCTTACATTATCAAAGTATTCAACAGGACTGGACCACGGGTAACGCTTACATTATCAAAGTATTCAATAGGACTGGACGACGGGTAACGCTTACATTATTAAAGTTTTCAATAGGACTGGACGACGGGTAACGCTTACATTATCAAAGTATTCAATAGGATTGGACGACGGGTAACGCTTACAGTATCAAAGTATTCAATAGGACTGGACCACGGGTAACGCTTACATTATCAAAGTATTCAATAGGACTGGACCACGGGTAACGCTTACATTATCAAAGTATTCAATAGCACTGGACCATGGGTAACGCTTATATTATCAAAGTATTCAATAAGACCGGACACGGGTAACGCTTACATTATCAAAGCATTCAACAGGACAGGACCACGGGTAAGGTTTACATTATCAAAGTATTCAACAGAAGGACCACGTGTAAGGCTTACATTATCAAAGTATTCAATAGCACTGGACCATGGGTAACGCTTACTTTATCAAAGTATTCAATAGGACCGGACACGGGTAACGCTTACATTTTCAAAGTATTCAACAGGACTGGACCACGGGTAAGGCATACATTATCAAAGTATTCAATAGGACTGGACCATGGGTAACGCTTACATTATCAAAGTATTCAATAGGACCGGACACGGGTAACGCTTACATTATCAAAGTATTCAACAGAACTGGACCACGGGTAAGGCTTACATTATCAAAGTATTCAATAGCACTGGACCATGGGTAACGCTTACATTATCAAAGTATTCAATAGGACCGGACACGGGTAACGCTTACATTTTCAAAGTATTCAACAGGACTGGACCACACGGGTAATGCTTACATTATCAAAGTATTCAACAGGACTGGACCACGGGTAAGGCTTACATTATCAAAGTATTCAATAGGACCGGACACGGGTAAGGCTTACATTATCAAAGTATTCAACAGGACTGGATCACGGGTAACGCTTACATTATCAAAGTATTCAACAGGGCTGGACCACGGTAACGCTTACATTATCAAAGTGTTCAACATGACTGGACCACGGGTAACGCTTACATTAACAAAGTATTCAATAGGACTAGACCACGGGTAACGCTGACATTATCAAAGTATTCAACAGGGCTGGATCACGGATAACGCTTACATTATCGAAATATTCAACAGTGCTGGACCACGGGTAACGCTTACATTATCAATGTATCCAATAGGGTTGGACCATGGTAACTCTTACATTATCGAAGTATTCAACATGGCTGGACCACGGGTAACGCTTACATTATCGAAGTATTCAATAGGGCTGGATCACGGCTAACGCTTACATTATCAAAGTATTCAATAGGACTGGACCATGGTAACTCTTACATTATCGAAGTATTCAACAGGACTGGACCATGGTAACTCTAACATTATCGAAGTATTTAATAGGGCTGGATCACATGTAACGCTTACATTATCGAAGTATTCAATAGGACTGGACCATGGTAACACTTACATTATCGAAGTATTTAATAGGGCTGGATCACGGGTAACGCTTACATTATCAAAGTATTCAATAGGACTGGACCATGGTAACTCTTATATTATCGAAGTATGCAATACGACTGGACCATGGTAACTCTTACATTATCGAAGTATTCAACATGGCTGGACGACGGGTAACGCTTACATTATCAAAGTATTCAATAGGACTGGACCATGGTAACTCTTACATTATCGAAGTATTCAACAGGGTTGGATCACGGGTAACGCTTAAATTATCAAAGTATTCAATAGGACTGGACCATGGTAACTCTTACATTATCGAAGTATTCAATGTGGCTGGACCATGGGTAACGCTTACATTTTAAAAGTATTCAGTAGGACTGGACCATGGTAACTCTTACATTATCGAAGTATTCAATAGGACTGGACCATGGTAACTCCTACATTATCGAAGTATTCAATAGGACTGGACCATGGTAACTCCTACATTATCGAAGTATTCAATAGGACTGGACCATGGTAACTCTTACATTATCGAAGTATTCAATATGGCTGGATCACGGGTAACGTTTACATTATCGAAGTATTCAATAGGACTGGACCATGTTAACTCTTACATTATCGAAGTATTCAATAGGAATGGAGCATGGTATGGTAACTCTTATATTATCGAAGTATTCAATAGGACAGGACCATGGTAACTCTTACATTATCGAAGTATTAAATAGGACTGGACCATGGTAACTCTTACATTATCGAAGTGTTCAATAGGGCTGGATCACGGGTTACGCTTACATTATCAAAGTATTCAATAGGACTGGACCAAGGGTAACTCTTACAGTATCGAAGTATTCAATAGGACTGGACCATGGTAACTCTTACATTTTCGAAGTATTCAATAGGGCTGAATCACGGGTAACGCTTACATTATCAAAGTATTCAATAGGACTGGACCATGGTAACTCTTACATTATCGAAGTATTCAAAAGGACAGGACCATAGTAACTGTTACATTATCGAAGTATTCAATAGGACTGGACCATGGTAACTCTTACATTATCGAAGTATTCAATAGGGCTGGCTCACGGGTAACGCTTACATTATCAAAGTATTCAATAAGACTGGACCATGGTTACTCTTACATTATCGAAGTATTCAATAGGACAGGACCATGGTAACTCTTACATTATCGAAGTATTCAATAGGACTGAACCATGGTAACTCTTACATTATCGGAGTATTCAACATGGCTGGACCACGGGTAACGCTTACAGTATCAAAGTATTCAATAGGACTGGACAATGGTAACTCTTACATTATCGAACTGGACCATGGTAACTCATATATTATCGAAGTATTTAATAGGGCTGGATCACGGGTATCGTTTACATTATCAAAGTATTCAATAGGACTGGACCATGGTAACTCTTACATTATCGAAGTATTCAATAGGACTGGACCATGGTAACACTTACATTATCGAAGTATTCAATAGGACTGGACCAAGGTAACTCTTACGTTATCGAAGTCTTCAATAGGGCTGGACCATGGTAACTCTTACATTATCGAAGTATTCAATAGCGCTGGATCACTGGTAACGCTTACATTATCAATGTATTTAATAGGGCTGGACCATGGTAACTCTTACATTATCGAAGTATTCAGTAGGACTGGACCATGGTAACTCTTACATTATCGAAGTATCCAATAGGGCTGGATCACGGGTAACGCTTACATTATAGAAGTATTCAATAGGGCTGGATCACGGGTAACGCTTACATTATCAATGTATTCGATAGGGCTGGATCACGGGTAACGCTTACATTATCGAAGTATTCAATAGGGCTGGATCACGTGTAACGCTTGCATTATCAAAATATTCAATAGGGCTGGATCACGGGTAACGCTTACATTATCAAAGTATTCAATAGGGTTGGATCACGGGTAACGCTTACATTATCAATGTATTCAATAGGGCTTGATCACGGGTAACGCTTACATTATCGAAGTATTCAATAGGGCTGGATCACGGGTAACGCTTACATTATCAACGTATTCAATAGGGCTTGATCACGGGTAACGCTTACATTATCGAAGTATTCAATAGGGCTGGATCACGGGTAACGCTTACATTATCAAAGTATTCAATAGGGCTGGATCACGGGTAACGCTTACATTATCAAAGTATTCAATAGGGCTGGATCACGGGTAACGCTTACATTATCAATGTATTCATTAGGGCTTGATCACGGGTAACGCTTACATTATCGAAGTATTCAATAGGGCTGGATCACGGGTAACGCTTACATTATCAAAGCATTCAATAGGGCCGGATCACGGGTAACGCTTACATTATCAAAGTATTCAATAGGGCTGGATCACGGGTAACGCTTACATTATCAATGTATTCAATAGCGCTGGACTACGGGTAACGCTTACATTATCAAAGTATTCAATAGGGCTGGATCACGGGTAACGCTTACATTATCAAAGTATTCAATAGGACGGGACGACGGGTAACGCTTATATTATCAAAGTATTCAATAGGGCTTGACCACGGGTAACGCTTACATTATCAAAGTATTCAATAGGGCTGGATCACGGGTAACGCTTATATTATCAAAGTATTCAACAGAACTGGATCACGGGTAACGCTTACATTATCAAAGTATTCAATAGGGCTTGACCACGGGTAACGCTTACATTATCAAAGTATTCAATAGGGCTGGATCACGGGTAACGCTTATATTATCAAAGTATTCAACAGGACTGGATCACGGGTAACGCTTACATTATCAAAGTATTCAACAGGGCTGGACCACGGTAACGTTTACATTATCAAAGTATTCAATTAGACTAGACCACGGGTAACGCTTACATTATAAAAGTATTCAACAGGGCTGGATCACGGGTAACGCTTACATTATCAAAGTATTCAACAGGACTGGATCACGGGTAACGCTTACATTTTCAATGTATCCAATAGGGTTGGACCATGGTAACTCTTACATTATATTATCGAAGTATTCAACATGGCTGGACCACGGCTAACGCTTACATTATCAAAGTATTCAACAGGGCTGGACCACGGTAACTCTTACATCATCGAAGTATTCAATAGGACTGGACTATGGTAACTCTTACATTATCGAAGTATTCAATAGGGCTGGATCACGGCTAACGCTTACATTATCAAAGTATTCAATAGGATTGGACCATGGTAACTCTTACATTATCGAAGTATTCAACAGGACTGGACCATGGTAACTCTTACATTATCGAAGTATTTAATAGGGCTGGATCACGGGTAACGCTTACATTATCAAAGTATTCAATAGGACTGGACCATGGTAACTCTAACATTATCGAAGTATTTAATAGGGCTGGATCACGGGTAACGCTTACATTATCAAAGTATTCAATAGGGCTGGATCACGGGTAACGCTTACATTATCAATGTATTCAATAGGGCTTGATCACGGGTAACGCTTACATTATCGAAGTATTCAATAGGGCTGGATCACGGGTAACGCTTACATTATCAAAGTATTCAATAGGGCCGGATCACGGGTAACGCTTACATTATCAAAGTATTCAATAGGGCTGGATCACGGGTAACGCTTACATTATCAATGTATTCAATAGCGCTGGACTACGGGTAACGCTTACATTATCAAAGTATTCAATAGGGCTGGATCACGGGTAACGCTTACATTATCAAAGTATTCAATAGGACGGGACGACGGCTAACGCTTACATTATCAAAGTATTCAATAGGGCTTGACCACGGTAACGCTTACATTATCAAAGTATTCAATAGGGCTGGATCACGGGTAACGCTTATATTATCAAAGTATTCAACAGGACCGGATCACGGGTAACGCTTACATTATCAAAGTATTCAATAGGGCTTGACCACGGGTAACGCTTACATTATCAAAGTATTCAATAGGGCTGGATCACGGGTAACGCTTATATTATCAAAGTATTCAACAGGACTGGATCACGGGTAACGCTTACATTATCAAAGTATTCAACAGGGCTGGACCACGGTAACGTTTACATTATCAAAGTATTCAATTGGACTAGACCACGGGTAACGCTTACATTATAAAAGTATTCAACAGGGCTGGATCACGGGTTACGCTTACATTATCGAAGTATTCAACAGGACTGGATCACGGGTAACGCTTACATTTTCAATGTATCCAATAGGGTTGGACCATGGTAACTGTTACATTATATTATCGAAGTATTCAACATGGCTGGACCACGGCTAACGCTTACATTATCAAAGTATTCAACAGGGCTGGACCACGGTAACTCTTACATTATCGAAGTATTCAATAGGACTGGACTATGGTAACTCTTACATTATCGAAGTATTCAATAGGGCTGGATCACGGGTAACGCTTACATTATCAAAGTATTCAATAGGATTGGACCATGGTAACTCTTACATTATCGAAGTATTCAACAGGACTGGACCATGGTAACTCTTACATTATCGAAGTATTTAATAGGGCTGGATCACGGGTAACGCTTACATTATCAAAGTATTCAATAGGACTGGACCATGGTAACTCTAACATTATCGAAGTATTTAATAGGGCTGGATCACGGGTAACGCTTACATTATCAAAGTATTCAATAGGACTGGACCATGGTAACTCTTACATTATTGAAGTATTCAATAGGACTGGACCATGGTAACTCTTATATTATCGAAGTATTCAATACGACTGGACCATGGTAACTCTTACATTATCGAAATATTCAACATGGCTGGACCACGGGTAACGCTTACATTATCAAAATATTCAATAGGACTGGACCATGGTAACTCTTACATTATCGAAGTATTCAATAGGGATGGATCACGGGTAACGCTTACATTATCAAAGTATTCAATAGGACTGGACCATGGTAACTCTTACATTATCGAAGTATTCAATAGGACTGGACCACGGTAACTGTTATATTATCGAAGTCTTCAATAGGACTGGACCATGGTAACTCTTACATTATCGAAGTATTCAATAGGACTGGACCATGGTAACTCTTACATTATCGAAGTCTTCAATAGGACTGGACCATGGTAATTCTGACATTATCGAAGTATTCAATAGGACTGGACCATGGTAACTTTTACATTATCGAAGTATTCAATAGGACTGGACCATGACAACTCTTACAGTATCGAAGTATATTATTCAACATGCCCACGGGTAACGCTTACATTATCAAAGTATTCAATAGGATTGAACCATGGTAGCTCTTACATTATCGAAGTATTCAACAGGGTTGGATCACGTGTAACGCTTACATTTTAAACGTATTCAATATGACTGGACCATGGTAACTCTTACATTATCGAAGTATTCAACTTGGCTTGAGCACGGGTAACTCTTACATTATCAAAGTATTCAATAGGACTGGACCATGGTAACTCTTACATTATGGAAGTATTTTATAAGACTGGACCATGACAACTCTTACATTATCGAAGTATTCAACATGGCTTGACCACGGGTAACTCTTACATTATCAAAGTATTCAATAGGACTTAACCATGGTAACTCTTACATTATCGAATTATTCAACAGGGTTGGATCACGGGTAACGCTTACATAATCAAGGTATTCAATAGGACTGGACCATTGTAACTCTTACATTATCGAAGTATTCAATGTGGCTGGATCATGGGTAACGCTTACATTTTAAAAGTATTCAATAGGACTCGACCATGGTAACTCTTACATTATCGAAGTATTCAATAGGACTGGACCATGGGTAACGCTTACATTATCAAAGTATTCAATAGGGCTGGACGACGTGTAACGCTTACATTATCAAAGTATTCAATAGGGCTGGATCACGGGTAACGCTTACATTGTCAAAGTATTCAATAGGGCTGGACGACGGGTAACGCTTACATTGTCAAAGTATTCAATAGGGCTGGACGACGGGTAACGCTTACATTGTCAAAGTACTCAATAGGACTGGACGACGGGAAACGCTTACATTATCAAAGTATTCAATAGGGCTGGACGACGGGTAACGCTTACATTGTCCAAGTATTCAATAGGGCTGGATCACGGGTAACGCTTACATTATCAAAGTATTCAATAGGACTGGACGACGGGTAACGCTTAAATTATCGAAGTATTCAATAGGGCTTGACCACGGGTAACGCTCACATTATCGGAGTATTCAATAGGACTGGACCATGGTAAATCTTACATTATCGAAGTATTCAATAGGGCTGGATCACGGGTAACGCTTACATTATCAAAGTATTCAATAGGGCTGCATCACGGGTAACGCTTACATTATCAAAGTATTCAATAGGACTGGACCACGGGTAACTCTTACAGTATCGAAGTAATCAATAGGACTGGACCATGGTAACTCTTACATTTTCGAATTATTCAATAGGGCTGAATCACGGGTAACGCTTACATTATCAAAGTATTCAATAGGACTTGACCATGGTAACTCTTATATTATCGAAGTATTCAATAGGACATGACCATGGTAACTCTTACATTATCGAAGTATTCAATAGGACTGGACCATGGTTACTCTTACATTATCGAAGTATTCAATAGGGCTGGATCACGGGTAACGCTTACATTATCAAATTATTCAATAGGACTGGACCATGGTAACTGTTACATTATCGAAGTATTCAATAGGACAGGGCCATGGTAACTCTTACATTATCGAAGTATTCAATAGGACTGGACCATGGTAACTCTTACATTATCGGAGTATTCAACATGGCTGGACCACGGGTAACGCTTACATTATCAAAGTAATCAATAGGACTGGGCCATGGTCACTCTTACATTATCGAAGTATTCAATAGGACTGGACCATGGGTAACGCTTACATTATCAAAGTATTCAATAGGGCTGGACGACGTGTAACGCTTACATTATCAAAGTATTCAATAGGGCTGGATCACGGGTAACGCTTACATTGTCAAAGTATTCAATAGGGCTGGACGACGGGTAACGCTTACATTGTCAAAGTATTCAATAGGGCTGGACGACGGGTAACGCTTACATTGTCATAGTATTCAATAGGACTGGACGACGGGTAACGCTTACATTATCAAAGTATTCAATAGGGCTGGACGACGGGTATCGCTTACATTGTCAAAGTATTCAATAGGGCTGGATCACGGGTAACGCTAACATTATCAAAGTATTCAATAGGACTGGACCATGGTAACTCTTACATTATCGAACTGGACCATGGTAACTCTTATATTATCGAAGTATTCAATAGGGCTGGATCACGGGTAACGCTTACATTATCAAAGTATTCAATAGGACTGGACCATGGTAACTCTTACATTATCGAAGTATTCAATAGGACTGGACCATGGTAACACTTATATTATCGAAGTATTCAATAGGACTGGACCATGGTAACTCTTACATTATCGAAGTCTTCAATAGGGCTGGACCATGGTAACTCTTACATTATCGAAGTATTCAATAGCGCTGGATCACGGGTAACGCTTACATTATCAATGTATTTAATAGGGCTGGACCATGGTAACTCTTACATTATCGAAGTATTCAATAGGACTGGACCATGGTAACTCTTACATTATCGAAGTATTCAATAGGGCTGGATCACGGGTAACGCTCACATTATCGAAGTATTCAATGGGGCTGGATCACGGGTAACGCTTACATTATCAATGTATTCAATAGGGCTTGATCACGGGTAACGCTTACATTATCGAAGTATTCAATAAGGCTGGATCACGGGTAACGCTTACATTATCAAAGTATTCAATAGGGCTGGATCACGGGTAACGCTTACATTATCAAAGTAGTCAATAGGGCTGGATCACGGGTAACGCTTACATTATCAATGTAGTCAATAGGGATTGATCACGGGTAACGCTTACATTATCGAAGTATTCAATAGGGCTGGATCACGGGTAACGCTTACATTATCAATGTATTCAATAGGGATTGATCACGGGTAACGCTTACATTATCGAAGTATTCAATAGGGCTGGATCACGGGTAACGCTTACATTATCAAAGTATTCAATAGGGCTGGATCACGGGTAACGCTTACATTATTAAAGTACTCAATAGGACTGGACCATGGTAACTCTTACATTATCGAAGTATTTAATAGGGCTGGATCACATGTAACGCTTACATTATCGAAGTATTCAATAGGACTTGACCATGGTAACTCTTACATTATCGAAGTATTCAATAGGACAGGACCATGGTAACTCTTACATTATCGAAGTATTCAATAGGACTGGACCATGGTTACTCTTACATTATCGATGTATTCAATAGGGCTGGATCACGGGTAACGCTTACATTATCAAATTATTCAATAGGACTGGACCATGGTAACTGTTACATTATCGAAGTATGCAATAGGACAGGGCCATGGTAACTCTTACATTATCGAAGTATTCAATAGGACTGGACCATGGTAACTCTTACATTATCGGAGTATTCAACATGGCTGGACCACGGGTAACGCTTACATTATCAAAGTAATCAATAGGACTGGACCATGGTCACTCTTACATTATCGAAGTATTCAATACGACTGGACCATGGTAACTCTTACATTATCGAAGTATTCAACATGGCTGGACCACGGGTAACGCTTACATTATCAAAGTATTCAATAGGACTGGACCATGGTAACTCTTACATTATCGAACTGGACCATGGTAACTCTTATATTATCGAAGTATTCAATAGGGCTGGATCACGGGTAACGCTAATATTATCAAAGTATTCAATAGGACTGGACTATGGTAACTCTTATTTATCGAAGTATTCAATAGGACTGGACCATGGTAACACTTATATTATCGAAGTATTCAATAGGACTGGACCATGGTAACTCTTACATTATCGAAGTCTTCAATAGGGCTGGACCATGGTAACTCTTACATTATCGAAGTATTCAATAGCGCTGGATCACGGGTAACGCTTACATTATCAATGTAATTAATAGGGCTGGACCATGGTAACTCTTTCATTATAGAAGTATTCAGTAGGACTGAACCATGGTAACTCTTACATTATCGAAGTATTCAATAGGGCTGGATCACGGGTAACGCTCACATTATCGAAGTATTCAATAGGGCTGGATCACGGGTAACGCTTACATTATCAATGTATTCAATAGGGCTTGATCACGGGTAACGCTTACATTATCGAAGTATTCAATAAGGCTGGATCACGGGTAACGCTTACATTATCAAAGTATTCAATAGGGCTGGATCACGGGTAACGCTTACATTATCAAAGTAGTCAATAGGGCTGGATCACGGGTAACGCTTACATTATCAATGTATTCAATAGGGATTGATCACGGGTAACGCTTACATTATCGAAGTATTCATTAGGGCTGGATCACGGGTAACGCTTACATTATCAATGTATTCAATAGGGCTTGATCACGGGTAACGCTTACATTATCGAATTATTCAATAGGGCTGGATCACGGGTAACGCTTACATTATCAAAGTATTCAATAGGGCTGGATCACGGGTAACGCTTACATTATCAAAGTATTCAATAGGGCTGGATCACGGGTAACGCTTACATTATCAAAGTATTCAATAGGGCTGGATCACGGGTAACGCTTACATTATCAAAGTATTCAATAGGGCTGGATCACGGGTAACGCTTACATTATCAAAGTATTCAATAGTGCTGGATCACGGGTAACGCTTACATTATAAATGTATTCAATAGGGCTGGATCACGGGTAACGCTTACATTATCAAAGTATTCAATAGGACTGGACGATGGGTAACGCTTACATTATCAAAGTATTCAATAGGGCTGGACGACGGGTAACGCTTACATTATCAAAGTATTCAATAGGGCTGGATCACGGGTAACGCTTACATTGTCAAAGTATTCAATAGTGCTGGACGACGGGTAACGCTTACATTGTCAAAGTATTCAAAAGGACTGGACGACGGGTAACGCTTACATTATCAAAGTATTCAATAGGGCTGGACGACGGGTAACGCTTACATTGTCAAAGTATTCAATAGGGCTGGATCACGGGTAACGCTTACATTATCAAAGTATTTAATAGGACTGGACGACGGGTAACGCTTACATTATCAAAGTATTCAATAGGGCTTGACCACGGGTAACGCTTACATTATCAAAGTATTCAATAGGGCTGGAGCACGGGTAACGCTTATATTATCAAAGTATTCAATAGGACTGGATCACGGGTAACGCTTACATTTTCAAATTATTCAACAGGACTGGATCACGGGTAACGCTTACGTTGTCAAAGTATTCAATAGGACTGGACAATGGTAACTCTTACATTATCGAAGTATTCAATAGGGCTGGATCACGGGTAACGCTCACATTATCGAAGTATTCAATAGGGCTGGATCACGGGTAACGCTTACATTATCAATGTATTCAATAGGGCTTGATCACGGGTAACGCTTACATTATCGAAGTATTCAATAAGGCTGGATCACGGGTAACGCTTACATTATCAAAGTATTCAATAGGGCTGGATCACGGGTAACGCTTACATTATCAAAGTAGTCAATAGGGCTGGATCACGGGTAACGCTTACATTATCAATGTATTTAATAGGGATTGATCACGGGTAACGCTTACATTATCGAAGTATTCATTAGGGCTGGATCACGGGTAACGCTTACATTATCAATGTATTCAATAGGGCTTGATCACGGGTAACGCTTACATTATCGAATTATTCAATAGGGCTGGATCACGGGTAACGCTTACATTATCAAAGTATTCAATAGGGCTGGATCACGGGTATCGCTTACATTATCAAAGTATTCAATAGGGCTGGATCACGGGTAACGCTTACATTATCAAAGTATTCAATAGGGCTGGATCACGGGTAACGCTTACATTATCAAAGTATTCAATAGGGCTGGATCACGGGTAACGCTTACATTATCAAAGTATTCAATAGGGCTGGATCACGGGTAACGCTTACATTATCAAAGTATTCAATAGTGCTGGATCACGGGTAACGCTTACATTATAAATGTATTCAATAGGGCTGGATCACGGGTAACGCTTACATTATCAAAGTATTCAATAGGACTGGACGATGGGTAACGCTTACATTATCAAAGTATTCAATAGGGCTGGACGACGGGTAACGCTTACATTATCAAAGTATTCAATAGGGCTGGATCACGGGTAACGCTTACATTGTCAAAGTATTCAATAGTGCTGGACGACGGGTAATGCTTACATTGTCAAAGTATTCAAAAGGACTGGACGACGGGTAACGCTTACATTATCAAAGTATTCAATAGGGCTGGACGACGGGTAACGCTTACATTGTCAAAGTATTCAATAGGGCTGGATCACGGGTAACGCTTACATTATCAAAGTATTTAATAGGACTGGACGACGGGTAACGCTTACATTATCAAAGTATTCAATAGGGCTTGACCACGGGTAACGCTTACATTATCAAAGTATTCAATAGGGCTGGATCACGGGTAACGCTTATATTATCAAAGTATTCAATAGGACTGGATCACGGGTAACGCTTACATTTTCAAATTATTCAACAGGACTGGATCACGGGTAACGCTTACATTGTCAAAGTATTCAATAGGGCTGGATCACGAGTAACGCTTACATTGTCAAAGTATTCAATAGGACTGGACCACGGTTAACGCTTACATTATCAAAGTATTCAATAGGACTGGACCACTGTAACTCCTACATTGCCAAAGTATTCAATAGGACTGGATCACGGGTAACGCTTACAATATCAATGTATTTAATAGGGCTGGACCATGATAACTCTTACATTATCAAAATTTGCAATAGGGTTGGACCACGGGTAAAGCTTAATATGATTTTAATAATATGTATCGATATATTTAGAACTATGACTTCATAGTTTTCAAAATGAACGCTTCTATGTCCGTTTTAGAACACAAATTAAATGACCAACTTTTTCGATTTTGTTCCCCCTTCTCCAAATTTTGCAGAAGTCTCAATAATTAATCTTCTTTGATCCTTTGCCCACATTCTCTTTACTTTGTTGAACCATACTCTTATATGGTCATTTGATATTAAATGTGTATGAAGAAAAACGGCTTGAACAGCTTTCATAATTGAAAACTAGAACTAACATGGTGCAACATGTTGGAGGATATTATAATATTGCTAATGTCGATAATTGCTGAGCATGATCTCGTTTCACGTGCTTTATTTATACAAAGAAAGATATTATTGTGTCATACTTAACAGATATATTTCTTGGATTTTGTAAATGCTGTTAACATGGTATATTTTAAAACCTAAACTCCGTTTTTTGTTGTGGTTTATTTATACATTTGATGAACTAGCTTAACTGCTTTTGTCTTGAAGAACAGATATTCTTCATTTATTCTAGGTCGTAGACGTAAAAGGAATAACCCTTTGAGGCGCTGGAATCTGCTCCTGAACACTCCAGTGGCGGATTTACCCAGGCTCAGTTGGCAGGAACAGTACTCAAAACAGACGTATTAAACTGGCCACTATTTTATAATACTTGAAGTATAACGTTATTTTTGTTTCGGTGAAAACGACAGTGAGAAAAAGAATACTATTTTGTTTAAGGATGACATATTCTTAAAAATGTAAGTAATATTGACTTGCATTTTTTGCATTTGATCGAGCTGATTTTCTGCTTCATCGGAATAATCGGTGATTTTAATTCCGAGAGTAGCGAGATTCTGCGTCCACATTAGTCTCGATCATCCAGACCTCTCAGCTTGAGTGCGTCTGTATGATAGAGACTACGTACACATGCTCTGTCGTGTTTAACAATATGGCTTCTCGGTCGATTGCGAAATTCACAGCTCGGTATTAGTTACAGTGTAAGCTTGAGAATTTAAAATTACTGCATCATGTATATTCATTAAAATAGATCATTTATGCAAAGGAGAAGAGCGCTTGTATATATTGCTGTGAGAATCATAGCTGTTGTGGTTTGTACCTACCACAGAGCTAAGATTCCGTAGCTTTGAAATATACGTACGGGTATCAGGAAGACTCGGCCTCACATATCGGCGAAGTTTCTAAGCACGTCACGCAATTCCTGCATGAACAAACGCCGTAATTTAATTGACTAAACCTTAAATACCACACGTTCATATATAAAACTCACCAAAGAGAAGGATATCACGTCGACCTAGTCATTTTCTAGACGAAAACTATTGTGTATATAGTATATTAGTCTAATTAAATCAGGGTCCCAATGATCAGTACATGAAAAATGCTTATTAATAAATGCAGACAATTCTAAAGTTTTTGCTCTTGAATATCGATTCAGGACGTTTCGGCACCAAACCATTTCGACAACTTGACGAATCAGCACCTAGACATTTCGACATCAAACCATTTCGGCATCTATTTTAATTTTACCCTAGCCGTTTCGGCATCCATTTATATTTGAGTATTATAATAAAGTAAAGTAGTAAAGAAATTAAATATTTTCTGTAAGATCACTTGTAATTAAAATGCAAAGTTGATTGCCTTAACGGCAACTCCGAAGCGGTTTTGAGCCTGAATACAACTAAAACATGAACATAAATAGATCCAATATGATAATCACTTGTAAAAGTTAAGTAAATATGACTTTTGTATTATATTGTAGCATGGTCACTGAAATTCCCTTTGTAATTGCTCAGGTGTAAATCGCTTAATTGAAAATACTTGAATATGTTCCCTTTAACATGTAGTATACCTAAGACCAAATAAAAACTTATCTGTATTCATACAGTATTTTTTAATTCTTCACTTTACCTTCCTGTCATCTCCATATCGACGACTACAGGTATGTGACTTGAACAAAGACTCCACAAACTAACCCATTATTAAAAATCGTCTACATATAACGCATGCGTTATACTTTTCTTGTTACATCTACTGTGTATTTTCCGACGTCTGAAATCTCGCTCAAATCTCACATCTGACAATTTCCGGTTATCGCTTTTGACGGTGTTTTTTTGTCTTTGTGTCAGGTGCATTGTTAAACGAGTCTAAGTTTCCAAACAGTTTCCAAGTCGTTCCGGATACCCTATACATATATTTCAACTCAGTCATGCTAGTCAAGCACAGGTACATGTATACGTCTTGACCAATTAATTAAAAACAAATCATTGTGTTGTTTACTTTACTTTATAAACAAAAGATACCTAACTGGATTTACTACAGGACCTGTGTGCAGCTTAATTGCTATCAATATCGATAATTATCTTCGGAAAGATCAGTTTTTACATTGTGACTCTAAACATTGTGACCAAGTTTCACAAAGACTGGAATATACATACTTACGTTATTGTGCGGCAAACGCCATTATTTATTTTTTTAACAATTTAAGGTTCATAAATCCTGGGTTTTGGGGGAAATTAATCATTTCATGGAAAAAGTAACTATAAGGTAATTGACATGCCGCCAGTACTTAGATATCTCCGCCCTTTTGTTGATGTCGGAGTAAATTGACAATAGGTTATATTATAACATAGTTTATTATACAGTGACACGTGC
Source organism: Cyrtodaria siliqua (assembly GCA_037043455.1). Taxonomy (NCBI): domain Eukaryota; kingdom Metazoa; phylum Mollusca; class Bivalvia; order Adapedonta; family Hiatellidae; genus Cyrtodaria; species Cyrtodaria siliqua. The sequence continues at coordinate 20,229 of JAWPHD010009581.1, forward strand.
TGTTGTTTGTCGGAGGTATCGTTTTGGTTTAATTGGTTGAAATGGATAAATGATTGACAATTGGCGACATGTAAATTATGGAAATTAGCTTAAAAGAGTATTTTTCAAATATGTAAAGGGCAATATTGAAATACCCGAGATTATGAAGATATTCAGCTCATCATGCTGAGCCAAGTGATTTCCAGTTCCATACTAGGCAAAGTAAATAGAACAGTAAGTCTTTTTTTTGTAATTCATTGATACATACATACACATCGTGATCACCTTTTGCCCGTCGTACGTCCTTTAACTTTTATTTAAAATGTCTTCTCAAAAACCATTGAACCAATTTAAGTGAAATGTCAGAACCTTATTTTCTAATATTGTAATGGTCATAGCATATATTTATATTGGAATATACAGCCAACACTTAAAATCTTCTTTTCTTTTCTTCTGAAACTGTAGAGGATATACGATATTTTGCATGTATAGGGTTTTCTGCTAAACTAAATTATATCCACTAACAGTCTGTTACTGCTGCAGTGAATATAATGCGACACGTTCATCAGGTGATCGGTGAGCGACTCATGGGCTCTTATACAACTTATGACGTTGTTATTACCTTTGGTTTTTCTAGTTTCCGGTTGTTTTATACATACACGTTGCGGATTTTTTTCAAGCTTGCATTCTACTGTACTACGGAGAACATATTTCTAATGAAATTAAATTTTTGTTTCAGTCCGTTCCAATATATGTGTTTCAGTCGTATGAACACAGATCGTAATCTTTATATCTGAAACGTATCCATGTTGTATCAAATATACTAAAAATGTTAGATGTATCTGACAACTGCAAAACCGTAAATAAAGTGACTGCTTATGTATTTGATAGTTTAGAAATCGGAGTACATTATTATCATTAAAATAAAGATTTTCTCTCAAGATGTACTAAATATAAATGTAATAAATGTTATCCATTTTTGTCTGCAGACACGTGGTTTATTGCATCATATTTGCACGACCGTGATAAATCATTTCAGTATTTTCTCCTCTCTAAAGAAAAGTTACTTCTATCTGGAAAGGTCTGGAAATGTATATTATTATATGCTGGAAAGGTCTGGAAAGGTATACTAGTATATGCTATCTAGAAAGGTCTGGAAAGGTATACTAGTATGTGCTATCTGGAAAGGTCTGGAAGGGTATACTAGTATGTGCTATCTGGAAAGGTCTGGAAAGGTATACTAGTATGTGCTATCTGGAAAGGTCTGGAAAGATATATACTCAACAAAAAAAGAAACTTCCGCAACTTTACCCATACATGTAGACACAATGAAAATATATTTTGTTTGGTCTTATATGTTAATACCTTTGTTAAAAGGCCAGCACTGTCATGAAAACAATTTTCCTTGATCAAACTTGTGCGAAAAAGTTATTCCCCTTGTTTTGGTTTAAACAGCATTTCCGGGTCTTGAGGTTTAAACTTTGATTTAACACAGTTGTGTTCTATTGAAATAAACAGAAGATAACCCCAGCACCAAAAAGACGGAGCAAGTAAGCTGACCTGTTCACTCACTTTTGCGCCATACAGCTTTCAAGAATGAATATTTTCAGATTACCTCCCTTTATAATACAACTATAGTGATTTCGCAATTTGAATAAAACACGTTTTGGCAGCAACACACTAACTCTGTTTTTTCGATGATTATTAATATGGATCAGAATGATTGAGTGATAAGTATATAATGATGAAATTTTATCTAGATTGGTTTACAAAGTTTAACAAAGTCAACCCTATGCAAATCACAGCTTAAAACGCAGAAGTTTCTTTTTTTGTTCAGTATACTCAGATATGCTACATGTGTAACTGTACTACATGTGTAACTGTACTTGATTTCTGCGAATCTATATAACAATGTTTTGTTTATTATACTGTACACTCAAGGACCTAATATTCGTCTGTATTATGAAATAAAACACAGGACCTGTCATGATTGAGCGCCTGTGTTGTATGGTTGCCGCTTATAAACGAATGGATGTCCCTGCACACTAAACGTGACATCATGTTTCTTTGCTTCATCAAAGCATAACAACAAACAAGTTTGGATTCTTCAATCAGTGTCTGTACTACTGCGTTAATTTGCAGAAAAAAAATCTACATTAAACGTTAACATAGTTTGTCTTCATTATTTCGTTACCTAGCTGGGAAAAAATCTACGTTAAACGTTAGCATAGTTTGTCTTCATTGTTTCGTTACCTCGCTGGGAAAAAGCTGGCTTGGTAACTCGTCGCATTTATACGTATCCAGGTTTTATTTGTGCCAACCATTGGTAAGTATTCGTGATCATTTCTTTTTAAGCAAAGTCGGTGAGGGCTGGCGTGGGGCAGTCGGTAGCGCGGCGGATTTGTAACCGGAGGCCCCGGGTTCAATCCTCCGTGGTGCCAATGAGTTTCGTCTCGTTCGTCGGATGGGGACGTAAACCGGGCGGTCCCGTGTCTATCCTTCGAGCACGTTAAAGAACCATAGGAATCTATTCGATAATAAGAGAAGGGCACGGTTCCCGGATTCCTATGTATCTTTCCCCTCTCTCTATACCGTGTTGATGAGCCGTTAAACAACATTCATTCAATTTGAACAAAGGATCAGTATGTTCATAACGTTTGAAAATAAGTGTAGATTATTTTCAATATCATCCATGTTGGAACATAAATCAGTATTTTGAGTTAAAATTATATATAGTTCATTATTTGCTAAATACCACATTTGCTAAAGAATGACGGTGTTTAGCCGCTATAGATTTCAAACTTAGCGCATGTCTAACAGGTAGAAATTAACTTCAAACATGAACTATTACTGACTTAATACTACTACTACTACTACTACTACTACTACCACCACCACCACCACCACCACGATAACATATTTGGTTTCTGACATTTGGCTTCTGACATATGGTCCTAAAAAACAACAACATATATATACTTGATGATTACGAACTCCTTTTTCCAGATGTAAAACCCATTTAAATAAAAAAAAAAAGGAGGTGTACAGTTAAAGACAAATGTTGTGCTTTTTTTTATCCAAATCCATCAATTTTTAAATGTTAGTAGTATAATTGCCTTTTTTCACCTCAAAATCATGTACAGCGAAATATGTTTTATTTTTTCCATTTTAACCAAGTTAACGATATTATATATTTAACAGAAGTTTTGAAAAAAATCTATTCACAGTAAATACTTGTTTCTTTTCTAAATGTCTCTTTTTTAACCTAAAATCTGATTTTTTTCAGAGGCTCTGTACAGTAGAAGTAATATTTAACTTTATTTCCACATAGATCATACATTTTTATTCCCCTGTACATAGAACAGATCATACGAGCTGGAATAAAAATTAATGTAATTTGATTTAATTTTTGTAATTAAATTTCTTGATTTTGCATGATGTGACACAATTTTAGGCTATTTAACATTAAAAAAATGGTTATATACTTGCCTTAAGATTTATCATCAAGCAAGTCCGTGACCTTTTATTTTTAAAGGTGAAATATGTTAAGAAAAGGCAGTTCTAACTACGTACTGTATTAATTTAATTTGGATATGAATGTTTTAGTGAAAATGACGTAGACAAATTGTCGACAAATGACTTCAGGTGAAAGCATGTACTACTGTTTGGGGCGCTTGTTTCAGCCAAAGGTTTTTTGATCTTTTAAGATAAAATTAATCTACTACCTAAATAAGTTGTATATCAGTGAAACAGACATTGTTAGTGGTAAATAATAATACCTTACTTTTCAAAATCGGTTGAGAATTAAAATTTCATGTGCGAAAGTTGTTTTTGATGGGTTCTATACAAAATTCTACTGCATGAAAAATTTGAAAAATATTTTTTTTTTAGAGTTTTTATTCAAAAATGGTTTTAAATTGTTGGATAATAGTAAATTAAGACACCCTGAAAGTTTTACAGCAAACTATGAAGTATTACTGAAATTATTTGAAATTTCTTCATTTTCTGCTGTCCCACTAACAAGGAATTTACATAGGAAAAGCCCCATCAAAATATCATTTTGGCTGTAAAATATTTATTTCTGAACCGATTTTCAAAAGTAAAGTAGTTTTATTTACCACTAAAAATGCCAGTTCTAATGATGTATAACTGATGTACGTATTATTTAAATTGCTCGAGTTACTGCAGAAAAAACTTTAGCTGAAACAAGCGCCCCAAACAATAGTGTGTAGATAATTATGTTCCAGCATGCACTAGTGTGTAGATAATTATGTTCCAGCATGTACTAGTGTGTAGATAATTATGTTCCAGCCAATTTTAGATTTTGTTCAACTCATTCCAGTATTCCAGTATTTATTAGGGAAATTGCAACTAAAAATCGCAGACAGAATTCAAAGCCATTCAGTGTTATTGGATGTGGGAATAACCGCTTGACGACAGATTCCCCCCTCCACCCACGCCCTACCAAAAAATGACAGTTCTTAATTAACAAGTTTCAAAAGCATTTTAAAAACAGAATAGTTTTGATTCATTTTTATTTTATTTTGGACAACCACTGTTTTTTTATTGAAAGAGGGAGACAATCAAGTTCGTATGCGATTCATTTTCTTGGAAATTCACAATTGTGTTGTCCCTTAATAGTAACAAACAAACCAGAACACAAAGTGTAATCATAAATACACCTATCTTTAGAGCTTGACCTTATAAAACATGGATACAAATATTTTTAAAGAATTTAAAATATTCGATACATGTTGGATAAAATGTATTAAATACTGTAGTTCTCACTTTGAAATAAAATAACTTTATGGCAACTATATTACGTCTTATTGCTTTATATTATCTCCAACACATAACACTAGAAAGTGTTAGACACGGGAGACATATTAACAACAATGGACATAGCACACATTGCTGTATGTACCACGTAATATATATACAGCATTTGTAGACATTAACCGTGGATATAGTACACAATTCTGTACGTACCACGTAAGCTGCAGACATTAACCATGGCTATAGTACACACTTATGTACGTACCACGTAAGATATAAACAGCATTTTCTGACATAGTACACATTTCTATACGTACCACGTAAGACATATACAGCATTTGTAGACATTAACCATCAATATAGTACACAATTCTGTTTATGATACCTCATGTCAATGCCCATTTTAAATTCCCATATACTACTATTTAACATTTCGCGCTCTCGTACGCTGTTGTAATGTAACACCTTGGCGTCACTGGAGGGCAGCATGTTACCTTCCCAATCGCATCATCTCGGAATCTATGTATGTCAAATGATAAAATCCGATGTCACAGTAAATTGATTACGTACACAAATGAATCAGTGAGCGCATTTTTCCTACATGAACATAATTATATTTTGTTATTTATATTTCTAAAATATTGATGAATGTGCATTTTTTAAGATATGAATAATGTTTTTGTTGACCATAACGTGTTACTTAAATCAAAACTGGTTAATAACTGGTTAATAAATAAAAACATCCTCTTTTTACGAAATAGGCCATGAGCCATACAATTTGTTGTTACCATGATTCCTGTCATTAGAGTTATCTACCCCCTTTTATATAAAAATCAAGTTTCTTTAAAATAAATATCGTTATCGCTGAAACTACAAAAGCTACATATCTAATATTTTGCATGTATCATAAGTTGGGGGTCCTCTACCAAGTATTTATAAAATGGTGACCCCGGGGTCAAATATGGCCAAGTCCCGGGGGTAACAGGTTCACATAGAGTTATGTAGGAACTCTTTAAAAAATCTTCTTCTCTAAAACTGTAAGAGCTACTCGAGGGTTCATATTATACATGTAGCATAAGCATACAGTTCACTAGCAAGTTTGTTAAAATGTTGATCCTGGGGTCATATTTGTCTCCGCCCCAGGGATCATATATCTAAATAGAGTCATATAGAAACAGCTTTAAAAACCTTTCTCTCTAAAAAAGCAAGAGCCAGAGGTCTACTTATTTTGTATGTAGTATTAGCTTATGGTTCTCTACCAACTATGTTCAAATCGTGACCCTGTGGTCAGATTATTATATGACCCGGTCTTTTGGTCACGGTTTTACAAAGAGTTAGAAAAGTCCATAAATAGTCTTCTCCTAAATAAACTAACCCGCCAAGTTACGGCAAAATTACACTTCAAACCCGTGTATCAAAACTATGTCCAGGTGTTCAGGTCATATAATAATATATATGTGACGATCAAAAGTAAAGTTTTTTAAACCATGTTTGAATCTGACAGCCTGTTTGAATATGCGTAAAGTGAATTATTAGTTGGTAACTCTTAATTCGAGGCTCCAGTTTCGGGGTTTGGCCTGGCTGATTAAATCCGGATATATTGTGCCTATAGAGTTTGAATTCTCAAAATATGTAAGTTGTATATGTACCTTGTCGTCAGTAGCTTTAGAAACGGTTAAAATATGATGTAAAAATTGCCTGTTGTTGGCGGGATAGTTTCTTTAAACTACAAGAGCTAGAAGTCACACGTGTGAGGAATTCGTGCGGATATTTCACAAAAATCGCACGAATATATCACAAATTTGTGAAATTTACGTTTGGCATCTCTACCCCTAGTAGAGCAAAAACGTATATTTCACATGTTAAAACAGCACGAAAAAAAGAGCAATAAATGATTGTTTAGACGAAAACGTCACATGCACATACAGATCGGCGAAAATATAACATTATTAGAAAAATAGGCGGAGCACAACACAACACGACAGAACAGACTAGAACAGAACAGAACAGAGAATGGAACAGAACAGAACAAAACAGAATAGAATAGAATATAATTCCTATTAATAACGGCAACAAACAATGTATTAATTTGGCTTGTGTACAGCTGTACGGTGTACGTTTTTGGTTTTCCCTCATACGATCCATTAGGAAGAGACTGCGAAGCGCGAAATAACTTTGAAATTTTGAATCGTGTTCTTCGCGCTTCCCCAATGCGTCTTCGTGCTCCATCATCGTGTTTTCGTGCATTGCCTAAAGGCCGATGCTCCAAGCGGAAGCTGCGATGGCGATGCGTGAAGGTGCGATGGCGTTGCGCGAATGTGCAATGGCGATGCGCGAAAGTGCAATAGTGATGCGCGAAGGTGCGATGGCGGTGCCAGAAGATGTAATGACGATGCACGAAGATGCGATGACGGTGCCCGAAGGTGCGATGGCGAAGCGCAAGGTGCAGCCATCGCACCTTCGCGCTTCATCGTCGCATCTTTTCGCTTCGTTATTGAAACATCGGGCTTCTATAGTCTTTTTTTTTATGATAGCAGACATGACAGACCTTACGATATGTATTGATAAAAATACTTTACATCATTTGGTCCGTTAAATGGGAGAGTTTTAATAACTTGGCGTTTGATGCAAAAATAACATAGAACAGTCGTAAAGGTAAAATCGCGCGACGTTCAGTACCTACAAATGTGTCCATACTACATGGGTGCCCCTGCTTTAGTGCGACCTTGACATTGAAGGTAGCCGCCTGGCTGTTGCACGCTTGTGTTATGAGGAATAAATGTGTCATGAGTAATTTGAAAATCGGTCTATGTATGTGTAATATACAGATCGGACACGAATGCCCATACAAACTCTATGACCTCTAAGCGCCCAGCGACATTGACCATGAATATAGCCGCCCGGCCGTTGCGCGCTGCGCACCATTGTTTTATATGAGGAATAATTGTGCGAAAGTTATGGAGCCGACATGAAATTTCGGACGGACAGGCGCACGCAAGGACGGACAGGTGTAACACATTTATGTGCCATAACGTCGTCGAATGGGGGGGGGGTGCATAAATTATGCAGTGCGAGCTAAAGTAATTATCCGTTTAAAAGCTAGAATGATTTAAAAAGTACCTCGCTGCAGTATATTCAAACGATTCGCAAAATTTATTTTTTCTTTCCCGGTGGTTAAAGGTCAAAGCGCAACATTCATGATAAGTTGTATCTTTAATCAGAGTATACTAGTATAGAGACTAAGTAGCCGACATTTAGTGGTTCCCGGATAGATCGGTAGAGCATAGTCGTTACCATATATGGGCTTGTTAAAACTAAGGGGCTAACTAAGGTGTTAAAACCCAGGAAATCGTCAAATTATCTCTTCGAAAAAATACCACGTCATTCATTCCGGATAAATTTGACCCTCTTTGTCATAAAAAATCTTTAGGCAGGTGAGACGGGTCATTCACCAGTCCGGTCATAAAGCAATTATTGAAAATGGCAATTAGGATTTTAAACTACATTGAAGGTCAAGGTCACAGTGATCCAATAATGGTACGTGGCACTCTGTCGTCCTAAAATGAATCAACGTACCAAGATTGGTACCTCTAGGTGCTGTAGTATAATCTATGGGTTATGGTCCTTAATAGATTTTCTATTTCTGACCTTGAAGGTCAAAATCACAGTGACCCAGTTTTGGCACCCAACATCTCAGCATCCCAGTATGTATCCACATATCAAATTTGGTACTTGCATGTGCTGTATTATATGAGTTATTGCTCGGAAAACCAATAGAACAAACATTGCTAAATCAGGGGCGCATAACTCTGCTTTTAATGATCCTATCTAAGCAAAAGTATAACTTGACCAAATGCAATATGACATTTTTGCTAAATCGTGTGCAATAACAACTCTGGCGTTTCTAGCCCATACTCGATCTTATAGTCATACACATTCTGTCCAAATATTATTTAGATTGGTCTTGAATAAAGCCTCTAGAGTGTTAACAAGATCAAATACAGTTTCTTGCTAAATCAAGGGAAATAACTCTGATGTTACTAGGCCGATGTGACCGAAACTCGAACTTGTATGGTGGCTGATATGTGCCATCTCGTCTTTTCGTTATTTCGCCGCGAAATAACGCCGAGCGAAATAACGCCGGGCGAAAAGACGCCGGGCGAAATAACGAAAAAACGCCGAGCGAAATAACGAAAAGACGAAAAAAACGCCCGGCGAAATAACGAAATAACGCCGAGCGAAAAGACGCAAAGCGAAATAACGAAAAAACGTCGTGCGAAAATAACGCCAAGCGAAAAGACGACAAATAGTCAAAATACCGTGCGAAAAGACAAAACCACGCCAGGTCATGTGGAGTCCGCCCTCGTTCATCCGAGTATCGGACCGCGATTGGAAACAACTCACAAGTGCTAGGAGGTGTGGGTAGCTGCGGTAGAATAGCGTGCATGCTCGGTTCCTCACATGTTGATTGCTACATGATAGCGAACATGATAGCGTGTTTAGTGCTAGGAGCTGTGAATAACTGGGGAATGCCAGCGTGTTCGATGCTAGGACATGTGGGTAGATAGGTAGGCTAGCGTTCTCGGTGATATGATGTGTAGAAGCCGGGCACGATAGCGCTCTTGGTGCAAGATGTGAACAACTGGGGCATGATAGGGTGCTCGACGCTAGATGTGGGTAGCTAGGGCGTGATATCAGTTGTTTGTAGCTGGTGTAGGATAGCTTGCTCGGTGTTAGGAGGCGTGAGTTACTTGGGTAGGATAGCGTGCTATGAATTGCTTGGGTAGGATAGTGTGCTCAGTGTTAAGAGACACTAATAGTATTGGTAGGATAGCGTGCTCGATGTTAGGAGGAATTAGTACTTTGGGTAGGATAGCGTGCTTGATGAGGTGTGGATAGCTGGGATAGGAGTGAGTGTTCGGAAAAAGGTTGTGTGAATACTTTCGATAGGATAGCGTGTTGGGTGCTAGGTTGTGTGAGTATCTGAGCACGCTTTACCACCTCAGCAACCCACACCTTCTAACACCTGTGAATTGTTTCGAGTCGCCGTCCGACACTGAGATGGGCCAAGACGGACTTCATAGAACCAGTCGCGTGATTTTGGTTTTTTTGCTCGGCGTTCTGATTATTTGTCGTCTTTTCGCTTGGCGTAATTTCGCCGGGCGTTTTTCGCTTTTTCGTTATTTCGCTTGGCGTCTTTTCGTTATTTCGCCCGGCGGTTTTTTTATCTTTACGTTATTTCGCTCAGCGTTCTTTCGTCTTTTCGTTAATTCGCCCTGCGTCTTTTCGCCCGGCGTTATTTTGCGTCGAAATAACGAAAAGACGAGATGGCACATATCAGCCACCATACTCCATAGAACAAGTCGCGTGATATTGTCTTTTTGCCCGGCCTTCTGACTATGTGTCGTCTTTTCGCTTGGCGTTATTTTGCCTGGCGTTTTTTCGTTTTTTCGTTATTTCACTTGGCGTCTTTTCGCTTGGCGTTATTTCGCCGGGAGTTTTTCGTTTTATCGTTATTTCGCTTGGCGTCTTTGCGTTATTTCACCAAGCGTTTTTTCATCTTGTCGTTATTCCGCTCAGCGTTTTTTCGTCTTTTCGTTAATTCGCCCAGCGTCTTTTCGCCCGGCGTTATTTCGCGTCGAAATAACGAAAAGACGAGATGGCACATATCAGCCACCATACTCCATAGAACAAGTCGCGTGATATTGTCTTTTTGCCCGGCGTTCTGACTATGTGTCGTCTTTTCGCTTGGCGTTATTTCGCCCGGCGTTTTTTCGTCTTTTCGTTATTTCGCTCGTTGTTTTTTTCATCTTTTCGTTATTTCGCCGGGCGTTTTTTCGTCTTTTCGTTATTTCGCCCGGCGTCTTTTCGTCCGCCGTTGTTTCGCTCGGCGTTATTTCGCGGCAAAATAACGAAAAGACGAGATGGCACATATCAGCCACCATAAACTTGGCTTGCATTTGATAAACATTCACATTCTATCTTAATATGATTCCAACTGGTCAATAATTGACTCTATTGTAGTGTGTTAACAAGGTAGAATATGGCATTTTTGCTAAATCATGGGCCATAACTCTGGTCATACTTGTACGATCTGGCCCATAATCGAACTTGGCCGAGATCTTATGATTATATATGTTTTATCCAAGGTTGGTCAAGATTGCTTTAAAAATGTGGCCGCTAGACTGTTAACATACCAATTGTATGATATAAGCGGTAAACTGTATCCTGTCAGCTGGCTGTGAAAAATACGTTCGTAAGAAAAAGTAAAACAAAGTCAAAAGTATATGTCACATTTTCGATTAGTGATATTTACGGCCGTATTTGTAACAAAAGTGTGAAGAATTCGCACGAATTCCTCACACGTGTGAAGAATTCGTTTCTGTGAAATTTACGGTTCAACACACGTAGCATAAGAGTATCGATCTCTTCAAATTTTGTTAAAATTGTGATCCTATGGTCAAACTTCGCCCGGTCCCGGGGTCAACTTACCCGCAAATAACGGCAAAATTACACGTCAAAACCGTTTATCAAAACTCTGTCCAGGTGTTCAGCTCAGATAATAATTCATATGTGCCGATTCTTAATTCGACGCTCCATTTTTGGGGTTTCGCCTGGCTGGTTAAAGCTGTTAATATTGTATTGATAGACTTTTGATTCTCAAAATATGTAAGTTGTATATATACTTCGTTGTCAGTAGGTTTAGAAACGGTGTACATATGATGTAAAATGTGGCTGTGTCGGCGGGATAGCTACTTTAAGTGTAGTATCACCTAAATGTCAGAAATAGATTTCAGAATATACATGTGATCACTAAATGTGAACTGTCTCGATGCACTGGGTACCGATCCTTATCTGGAAGCTTTAAAAAAGTATTTTCTAGGCTATTCACGTTTTACATAGGGGATGGAAAGTCTTTTCTTGCATACCGGACAAGGATATCAGTCATTTGACCGGGGCGATATATTTCCATCTCACCCTAGGGTCGATATAAAGGTCGAGGAAAACATGCAAAACGTTAGTAACTGGCGGCGCCAACGCACAACTTGTCTCTGATATGCAAGAAAAAGAATATATCATGGGTATTCGGTTCAGATAGGGAAGTCCAACCCCCGGTATAAGTGTTTTAATCGGAACCTATAGGCAGAGCCTCGGTTCGATAAAAACACTTATATCTCGGGTTGGAATTCCCTATCTTCACCGGATACCCATGAAAGTGTATTCTTGGGCAAGACACTTTTCCTTACCCTCATCCATTGGATGGGGACGCAAACCAGGCGGTCCCTTGTATCGCTTTTGTTTCACCCAACATGTTAAAGAAACATAGGAGTCTATTCCTTAGTAGGGCAGGTTACTAAATTCCCATGTATCATTCTTCCCCCCCCCCTCTCTCTCTCTCTCTCTCTCTCTCTCTCTCTCTCTCTCTCTCTCTCTCTCTCTCTCTCTCTCTCTGCATTGGCAATACACCTTCTTAATCATTCCACTTGCACTTGCTTGCGCAAAAGTAGGGTTGATGCTTACCGACAGTACCAATCCTAGGTTAATTCCATACTCTAAATAAAGTTTGGAGAACATCACAACCTGTGTTAAGATAATTAATATTCTAAGCAGTTGATACTGTAACGACTGCACCAAAACTAACAAATATTTGCCATGGTAAGTACTTAGTACAGTGATCACCCTAAAGATTCTTCTGCGTCGATGCCGTGTGGTTCCCGTGCAACAATATGACCACTGCTTATCCAGGCTGAGGGGTAAAACTCTCCCGAATTTTTGTTCATTTTGTCATTTTTGCCATGTTCATTAGAGGTCTGTATCACGAAACCTGTATTGTTTCAGGTGCTACTTCAGTGGTGATAGAAAACAATGATCTAAGATCCAGCGAAAAATGGAGTGTTTGCCTGAGAATTTGCAGCAAATCTGCAGTTCTGCAGGTGAGAAGGTTCTAGGCACATTCTGCGTATTTTTAACTAGATGTAAATGGAGATTGAGCCTGTAATGTTCATTCCTGTTGGCGCCATATAACATTTTTGTTTCGTGCAAATGCATATACTATTATTACATTGCATATGCAGAATTCTTCATTGTGATGTATATGGGTGGGGTAATTAAGGTGTTAAAATCCTTTAGATACACATGAATTGAAATAAAACGCGTTAAAATAGGCATCTAATAAGGTTTTTTGTTGCAATTTGCAATTTTTTATTTGTGTATTTATGTGTAATACAAATCTAATAGTTTAATCATAATAAGACATAGTATTGACATGACGCATACACCTAACTTAAGACTAATGTTAATTTATGCGTTAAACCGCACATTTCCCTTATCTAAAATCCTTTGGACTGTTTGTGTCGTGTTAATAAGTTGTGTTTGTTTGTTTGTTTGTATGGTGTTTTACGCCATTTTCAGCACATGTCAGGTTATATATGACGGTCGATTTGTTTGTGGTGGAGGCAGATCAACCACTTTCCCGGGTAGAACCAGTTCTGTACACCTCCCGCCATCCGTAAGAGTCTACACTTTCTCATTTACAAGTGAAGGAAGTGTCGATTCTTACGCATGTTAATATTATTTATGTTGCAGTTACTTTGAGGAAGGCTCATACTTCCAGTATGGCATGTGTCTCTACTTATCGGGCTTACTGAACAAATATTTGCAATCTCGTGTACTTAATTTCATTAATCTATCGTAACAATCCCGTATTCATATTATAATATTATTTAAATCATGTAGACAGGTTGTAAATTACTGATTCTTACAAATTTACACATATAATGTAAAAAATACTGACTAAACTAAATGCATAAAAATGTGTCAATAGTGGGTGGGGTAAATTGACTTCTAAGTTGAAGCAAAATAGAGATTTTAAACAAAATTTAGCGCTAAACAGAGGTTCTTTACTCTTTATATAACTAAATGAATTGTAAACTAAACATTCATTACTCTTTATATAACTAAATGAATTGTAAACTTAACATTGCATCGTTAAAAAGAACCTCAATAATTATTCATACAAGCATGACACTCAAAAATGAACATCAAAATTGTATATGAAAGTAATGGGCCTGCTTTTTCCCCAACAAAACTTCTGTTTTTTCGGTATAATAGAATAAATATTGCATCCCAGTAAGGGTGACAGTGGATATTATCAACCTGAGGAAAATAATGACGACCGATGCGAAGCACAAATCTGTACCCAGAGTTGTCGTTCCTTGAATACACATACATCTCTGTCAACGTCTCATCAAATACAAAGAATCTTGGCAAACGATGAAAAACGATGGAAATGCAAAATGTCTTGATTGCACTAATATGTTTCTGAATTAACGTTATATGAAATGCTTAAATTAAAAAAGAAAATATTTTTTCGGCTTGAATGTTTTAAATATACAGTACATTATGCTCAGAATTATATGGCGGTAGGATAAAGGTATGTACTTTGGCCTATCACTCCCTCGTCAAAACATTCATAATACGCACCACCAAATCGTTCCCATAGGGTTACAGAACAGCATTTTGCTTACCAGCACTTTCCAGTATCACATAGCTCTTAACAACCTACCTTAAATAAATTTACTAACTTAAAATATATATCAAAATGTAGAAAATAAGTGTTTCTTTCGACTGTTTTTGTGTCAATCAGCAGCCGATATTTGGTAGTGTCACGGTATTGAAGTTCTGTTCGCCATTTTGATATTTTAGCTATGGTCATGTGTCAAATTATCATGTGATTGCAGGCTACTTTCTTAGACGTTGACAGGGGTTAATGTAATGGCATCTGGGAGAGATTGGCGAAGCACGGGGATGCAATATTTATATAATATACCACGTAAGATATATACAGCATTTGTAGACATTAAACATGGATATAGAACACATTTCTGTACGTTTCACGTAATACCTCATTACCAATGTGCGATGGTGACAGTAACACATCACGATGCCGCGTACGATAGCACGATTGTGACAGTAACACGTGATGATGGTACGATGTCACGATGGTGACAGTAACACTACACGATGGTTCAATGACATGATGGTACGATGGTGACAGTAACACGTCACGATGGTACGATGGCACGATTGTGACAGTAACACGTCATGATGGTACGATATCACGATGGTGACAGTAACACGTCACGATGGTACGATGTCATGATAATGACAGTAACACGGCACGATATTGTTAGCACGATGACACGGTGGCAAAATGATGACAGTAATATGGCACAATGGTACGATGCACAATGGTGATAGTAACATGGCACGATGGTACGATGGCGAAATGGTGACAGTAACAAGGCACGATGGTACGATGGCACAATGATGACAGTAACACGACACGATGGTACGATGGCACAATGGTGACAATAACACGGCACGATAGTACGATGGCACGATGGTACGATGCACAATGGTGACAGTAACACGGCACGATGTACTGGCACAATGGTGACAGTAACACGGCATGATGGTACGATGTCACAATGGTGACAGTAACACGGCACGATGGTACGATGGCACAATGGTGACAGTAACACGGCACGATGGTACGATGGCACAATGGTGACAGTAACACGGCACGATGGTACGATGGCACAATGGTGACAGTAACACGGCACGATGGTACGATGGCACTATGGCGACAGTAACACGGCACGATGGACGATGGCACAATGGTGACAGTAACACGGCACGATGGTACGATGGCACGATGGTGACAGTAACACGGCACGATGGTACGATACACGATGGGGACAGTAACACGGCACGATGGTACGATGGCACAATGGTGACAGTAACACGGCACGATGGTACGATGGCACAATGGCGACAGTAACACGGCACGATGGTACGATGGCACAATGGTGACAGTAACACGGCACGATGGTACGATGGCTCAATGGTGACAGTTACACGGCACGATGTACTGGTTACTGTTGTATTATTCACTTTCAAAAGCGCTTTCATGCATAACGGCTGCCCAGACATATCCAGTATTTGGCGGTAACGGCTGCCCAGACAGATCCTGTAGCTACCATGCATATCCTGTATTTATCGATAACGGCTGCCTATACATATTCTGTATTTGACGGTAACGGCTGCCCATACATATCCTTATTTGGCGGCAACGGCTGCCTATACATATCCTGTATTTAGCAGTAACGGCTGCCCATACATATCCTTATTTGGCGGCAACGGCTGCCTATACAGATCCTGTATTTAGCAGTAACGGCTGCCCATACAGATCCTGTATTTGGCGGTAACGACTCTGCCCAGACAGATCCTGTATTTGGCGGTAACGGCTACCTATACAGATCCTGTATTTAGCGGTAATGGCTGCCCATACAGATCCTGTATTTGGCGGTAACGACTCTGACCATACAGACCATGTATTTGGCGGTAACGGCTTCCATACAGATCCTGTATTTAGCGGTAATGGCTGCCCAGACAGATCCTGTATTTGGCGGTAACGGCCGCCCATACATATCCTGTATTTGGCGGTAACGGCTGCCCAGACATATCCTGTATTTGGCGGTAACGGCTGTCCATACAGATCCTTATTTGGCGGTAATGGCTGCCCAGACAGATCCTGTATTTGGGTTGCAGAAAACTAAATACTTTCCCATAGACCTCCTGTGGCACCTAATATCTCAAGAATTATACACCAGATTTTCATTAAATTACCTTATTTCATAGATATTTCCATCACAAAGCCTTTGAAAGTGTGAAAAAGACAACTCTTCCAGCTCAACCTCTCTGCACATGTTTGTGTTTACAAACACTACTGAATCCGCACTGAATATTGACATGCAATTGCAATGGATGTTAAATTTTCAAAAACATGAAAACATATTGTTTTGTTTAATTTAATGATCCTAGCTGATGGGGATTATTTTACCTATAGTTTATCCTTCCTGAAAATGCATATTGAATATTTCAAAGTTATATCTGCTGACCTCTGTGAACTTTCACTTCTGTACTGAATCGTACACAACAAAAGGCGGGGCTTAAGTCAGGCTATATATAGCTGTACGCAGCCTTTGGCGGTAACTGCCGCCTATACATATCATGTATTTAACGGTAACGGCTGCCCATATAGAGATAATGTATTTGGCGGTAATGGCTGCCTATAGAGATAATGTATTTGGTTGTAATGGCTGCCTATAGAGATCCTGTATTTTGCGGTAACGGCTGCCCAGACAGATCTTTTATTTGGCGGTAACGGCTGCCCATAATGGACGATTGATACATATCCTGTATTTGACGATAACGGCTGCCTATACAGGTCCTGTATTTGGTGGTAACGGCTGCCTATACAGATCCTGTATTTGGCGATAATGGCTGCCTATACACATCCTGTATTGGGCGGTAACGGCTGCCCATACATATTTTGTATTTGGCGGTAACGGCTGCCTATACATATCGTGTATTTGGCGCGATAACGGCTGCCTATACATTTCGTGTATTTGGCGGTAACGGCTGCCTATACATATCCTGTATTTTGGCGTTAACGGCTGCATATACATATCCTGTATTTGACGGTAACGGCTGCCCATACATATCCTGTATTTTGCGGTAGCGGCTGCCTATACATATCTTGTATTTGGCGGTAACGGCTGTCCATACAGACCATGTATTTGGCGGTAACGTCTGCCCAGACAGATCCTGTATTTGGCGGTAACGGCTGCCAATACAGATCCTGTATTTGGCGGTAACGGCTGCCTATACATATCCTGTATTTGACGGTAACGGCTGCCCATACATATCCTGTATTTTGCGGTAACGGCTGCCTATACATATATTGTATTTGGCGGTAACGGCTGCCCATACAGACCATGTATTTGGCGGTAACGTCTGCCCATACAGATCCTTTATTTGGCGGTAACGGCTGCCTAAACAGATCCTGTATTTGGCGGTAACGGCTGCCCAGACAGATCCTTTATTTGGCGGTAATGGCTGCCCAGACAGATCCTGTATTTGGTGGTAACCGCTGCCCTTACATATCCTGTATTTTGCGGTAACGGCTGCATAGACAGATCCTGTATTTAGCGGTAACGGCTGCCCATAATAAACTGTTTACGCTACTGATCTAAATATCATTAGGTTTTTGAGAAAAGTTCCGATTCGCTCTACTTCTGTTGTGTTACAATGTTGATGTTTTTACAAGATTAAAACAAAAACAAAAACAAAACAGAACAGAATAGAAGACAATTTTAATAATTTAACAACATGATGAACGAGCAGTTTAGGTAATTAATGCATATACTGTGAATTAAACTCTATTACATGCAATTTCAAGATCATGATCGGTTGTTCCGCTGTGAAGATAATTGTTACGCGTCACATCAACGTGTTCTCATTTTTCATTCAAACGTTTCTTGCCGATTAATTCCTGTTATCAAATAATATTGCTAGTTCGCACGTTGGTATCCCAGGTCTCAAAGATAGATACACGTAACAAGCACTTCGGCGAATCACGTGTACTAGTGATTTTTTGTTGGTTTCTTTTTTAAAATAATAATCGCTTTTATGACTGATCCATGCAGTAAAGCACAACTTCCTGTATATCTACAAACATATACATACAAACTTCAGAAAAATGCAACAAAGCATGTATTTAAAAAAAAAAACATTGAAAGAAAACGACGATTAGTTGCCTAAGTTGCCTGCATATAGAAGCGTATTAGGCAATATATGCTCATGTATGCCTTAAATGCTACACGAATTTGGAAGAATAATGGGTGTCAATCCAATTTACAAATAAAAACAATATTTATGTGTTACAGTGGCATATGCAATATACATATGCACTAAATTGATTTAATTATTGTTTATGAAAACTCGACGAATCGGTTAGGTTTAAGTGCATACATTATTAATATTAATTCATATGATGCTTTAAGACTTTACTGAATTCTAACTAGCCTGCTGTGTAATAATATGTACAATTGCTGCAATATGAAGCCCATAGGAATTAATATTGATGATTTAACAACAAAAATGCACCCGAGTCGTCGTGTTTTCCAAAATTCAACAGAAGTTAATATGCGGCTCATACAATGGGTATATTATTCGCAACAACAGATACACACTCCGGCACAATACACGCACAACACACGCACCTTGACCATCGACAACCATCGACAACCATCGACAGCCCAAGTGAGGCCTGAGTATATGTATGAACACTTACTTAGATCCTTTAAACATAAAATCGGTTCAGAGTGTTATAGGCTCATTGTCATTCACTTGATTTGTTTGTTTGTTTGAATGGTGTTCTACGTAATTGTTAACACATGTCAGGTTATATATGACGATGCGGTGGAGGCAGACCACCCAGTTTTCCTGGGTAGAACCAGTACTGTACACCTCCAGCCGTACAAAGTACATACAACTGTATCACAGGCAAGCGTGTTTTCTTTTCTTGACAGAGATAATCAACTAATTTCGAACACATTCTTATATGTGAATGTAGATATAAAATTCAAAAGGAAACATAGCCTTCAAGGACAACACGTACAGAAACAAACAACACGTACAGAAACGAACAACACGTACAGAAACTAACAACAAGTACAAGGATAAATAAGGGGCAAGGCATGTGACATCACAAACACAAAGGGGCTGACAACAACTACCACCTTTGAACGATCAGCGGCAAAAAGGTAGCTAGAGATTTAAACCAGGTTCTAAGGTGCCTAACCCTAACCCTAACCCTAACCCTCACATTTACCCTATTGTCATCCCAATAAAACGAGACAATGTGCATACAAAACTCCCAGCATGGCAACTTGGCAACTCCCAACATGGCGACTCCCAGGATGGCAACTCCCAGCATGGGCATATCCTCTAGAAAACTAGGCAGCAT
Organism: Cyrtodaria siliqua; assembly: GCA_037043455.1. Taxonomy (NCBI): domain Eukaryota; kingdom Metazoa; phylum Mollusca; class Bivalvia; order Adapedonta; family Hiatellidae; genus Cyrtodaria; species Cyrtodaria siliqua. The sequence continues at coordinate 39,859 of JAWPHD010009581.1, forward strand.
TTATTGGTAAGTATTACACAAAGATGATCATGTATATATGAATAGAACAAACAAGAGGGCCAAATGACCCTAAATCACTCAATTGATGACCTTGCCTATTGTAGATCACTTATGACATTTACCTAATTGAGTGAGATAAAATTAGGTCTGGAACATTCAATGGAAGGTTTTTCAATTATTTCCCTAGTTAGTATATGTCTATGTAAAACTGTGACCCCTGGGGCAGGGCAAATTTATTCCAGGATCGCCATTCAAATAAAGCTTGGTAGAGGAACATAAGCCTATGCTATAAGACCTGTAGCTTTTGTGGTTTCAAAGAAGAAGTCGTTGTTATTTTTAAGATTTTCTTATATATATGCATTAAATACTGAAAAGGGGACCCCTTAGAAGCTACAAACACGAGAGAAAGTAGACTTGGATGTATTTATAGTCTGTTCGCGGGAGGTAATATATGGTGCAACACCTCTCATGTCCCCTAGCACCGGCTTAAGCGGTATTCTTTCTACTTTAAAGCCACCCAGATTGGGCATGATGATCCAAAAGGACCAGTAAGTAATAACCCTACTGATTTGTAATCGGGTCGATTTTACAGCAAATAAAAGAGGACACATTGGAAGCAACAAACACAAACAAGAGAGAAAAGCAGCAGACTCGATTGTATTGAGTCTCTTCATGAGAGGTAATATGAAGAGCAACACCTCTCATGCCCACTAGCACCGGCTTAAGCGATATTCTATTTTAAAGCCACAAAGATTGGGATTAATGATCCCGAATGAATGAATGAATGGTGTTTTACGGCACGTCGACACAAAATAGGTCATATTATGCGCAAAAACTGATGAAAGATGAAGAAATGAAGTAGTAAATAAAAATGAATGTAAATATATAAAGATAAAACTATTTACAAATAAGGGATGATCCCAAAGGACCAGTAAGTAATAATACTACTGATTTGTAATCGGGAAGACTTTACAGCAACCACACAGCAATAAACATATGCTTGTGTGAATAAAAGAGGACACATTGGGAGCAACAAACACAAACAAGAGGGAAAATCAGCAGACTCGATTGTATTGAGTCTGTCCATGAGAGGTAATATGAAGTGCAACACCTCTCACGCCCTCTAGCACCGGCTTAAGCGATATTCTATTTTAAAGCCACAAAGATTGGGATTGATGATCCCAAAGGACCAGTAAGTAATAACACTACTGATTTGTAATCGCGGCCACTTTTTACAGCCGCCACACATCACTAAACAAACGCTAGTGTGAACTCTATGTAAACATGTGACCACAGGGGCTGGGCCAAATTTGACCCACAGTTTCACCATTTGAATACACTGTGCAGAGAACCTTACGCTTATGCTGCGTGAAGTATATGAGAGGCCATTACCTTTTCGTCTCAGAGAAGAAGACGTAAATGTAACCCTATATACATCTATTTAAACATGTGACCCCTGGGATAGGGCCAAGCCTTATCCGAGCGTCACCAATTAATAAACATATGTCACTACCTTTCATGAACAGTCTCAATCAAACCGAGTCTCAATATTTCGTCTTTATCGTGTTCGGCCGTTTCCAAAGGTCCACTATCATACTCTTTTGGTAGAGGACGATAAGCTTATGGTACATTCAACATATTAAACCTCTAGCTCTTGTAGTTTCAGAGAATATCTATATATATAAATCTATGTACAAGCAATCCGCAGATTCACATGTCTCGCCGGGATTTTGAAATAAGAGGTAGACGTTGTTTAACTGGAAGTTTGTACAATTTTTAATTAACTAAAAACAACTGAGTTTACATTTTGCTGGTACATGACATGTAAGGTCATTCATTCAAAAACAAATGGCATTGTATATATATAAAAAAAGAAATAATAAAAAAAATCTTCACCCAAAACAGGTAGGTCAACATCATGGATAAACCAATGTGTCCAAAAAGACGCACTACCCAAGACAAAAGTATGTCAAACTTAATCTTTTTTGTCTTTCGGAGATTAAACTATAAACAAAGTTTTAAACATCTAGTGTATATTTATATTTCGCGAGAAAGAAACATAAACGTAACGATTACTACGTTACCTGCGCTTTGCTTGGAGGATGAATATAGATATAAAAATCGAACAGGCAAAGCAGCATTCCAGGACGACAGTCAACCACAAACACACAGAGAAACAAAGAACACATTTAAGAGAATAAAGGCAAAATAAAACATCACAAACACAAAAGGGTTGACAATAGGGCTACCGCCTTGGAACGGTCAGTGGCAAAAAGGCCGCTGGGGGTTTAAACCAGGTTCTAGGGTGCACCAAACCTCTCACTTAACCTACCGTTAACCCAATAAAACGGGACAGTGTAAATAAAGAAATCCCGCCATGAACTATTCCCTAACCAACAAGGCAACATTAATAGGCAATATAAGTAAAACACAAAGATGCTCGTGTGTACAAAACAAAACAATAACATAGAAAGCCACAAAGAAGGTACTCAATGACTTGGCAGAAGCCAGAGCAACAAGATAATAAACCATTAAGAGCACGACAAGACTGCAGACAAACATCAAACGTCACCGTACTTTTGGGCTTTAGGTAGACGTCATCATAGGGTCCACAGCCTGTCCGGTCATCGCACAATTAAAGAGGAAAGCATAGTGGCTAACTGTAAATGAGTCCACCACCAAGCATGCAGTGCGTTGCAAAATGATAAGAGTCATAACCTCTTTTGATAAACCTTTTAACAAGTTTAACAAAGATAGTATGAAAGTGATCATGACCAAGGATCTTACGAAGTTTGTAAATCACGTCACCATAGAAGTCAGGTTGTGATAGTACTTGTCGCAGAAGAGTTCTTAAATTACTTTTATATTTGGAAAGAAGATCAGGGTTACGATAATACAGTTTCGCAAAGGTTTTACGACATTTATTGTAACGGTAACCCTGATGGAGTAGCTTTTTAGTTATACAAAGATTACGAATATTTAAGTCCTCAACCAAGCTCTAGCAAAAAGGAATAAGTTGAGACATATTGACCCCATAAGAAAAGTTGCTCGGGGAACATCTTCATCTAAATGGGGATAATTAGATGGGGATAATTAACAATATCAAAATTAAAATCATCTCTCTTGTCATATATTTTGCTAATTATTTCACCATTTTCAATGCAGAGATGAAAATCAGGAAAAGAAGCGTTAGTATCAGAAATATAAGCTTTGTTAAGTTGAAGTTCTATTGGGTATATAGTATTAACCATAGTAGCAAAGAAAGGGTTGTTAATGTTTAATATGTTATCCAGATACCGAGAGGTGTCATTAAAGGCCTCAATAACATCTTCCTGGGTATCTGGTGAAAGACAACATGAAATCTCTTTTATAGCAATGAAAAAACAAATGGTGCACAGTTCGTGCTCATAGGGATACCAACAATTTGTCTATAAACGGTGGTTCCATACCTGACAAAAATATTATCTAATAGGAAGATGATTGCTTCACAAACTTCTTGCAAAAGTCCACGTAGTGTAATTGTCTAAACTGCCGTTAGTAAAAAAAAACGCTTTAATATTATTACAGGCCAAATTTGTAGTATTTCCCCTAGCGAATGTTTTATGAATAAGAGCAATAAGCTTGTCTTTGATAAGGTGATGTGGTAAGGTTGCATATAGTGTAGAGAAGTCATCCGCAATTCCTATATCACGTTGCGATTTACTAACCAAAATACAACTATTACCAAAGTTCGAAAGGTAAATGCATACAGTTCACGAGAAATTGATCTATAGGTAATAGTTGAACGTAAAAATAAATTATAAGGTTATCTGCCCTATGCTTGGAGGGTGAACATCTCATCCGCCATTTTCTGTGTCACGTTGCAATGTACTAACCAAGATATAGTTAACTAAAGTTTGAAATGTCTAATGCTTACAGTTCATGTGAAACTGACCTAAATGCAAAAGTTGAATGTAACATTAGTATGTCATCTGCCCTTTGTTTGGAGGATCAAGGTCACATCCACAGTTCCTATCTCACGTTGCAATGTACTACTCAAGATACAGCTACAACCAACGTTGGAAAGGTCTAGCGCAAACAATTTGTGAGAAAGCGAAAAACACGCAAAATTTGAATGTAAAATTATTAAGTTATCTGTCTTTTGATTTGAGGTGAAGGTCACATTCGCATTTCCTTTTTGTCACGGTGCGATATACTGACCAAGATACAACAACAACCAAAGGTCTAGCGCATACAGTTCGTGAGAAAGTGACCGCAAAAGTTGAATGTACAAATTATTAGGTTATCTGTCCTTTGCTTGGAAGGTCACATCTTCATTTCCTATGTCACGTTGATGCACTACCCAAGATACAACTACATGTATAATCGAAGTTTGAAAGGTCTAGTGTGAATAGTTCCTGAGAAAATGACCCAAATGCACAACTTGAATGCCGTCTCCGGAAAACAACACTTATGTCTCTTCTTTTTTTCTCCGGAAAGGGCGATACAAAAGCTGTGACACCCCGTGGAGAGCCACATTTAAACCCATGGTAACCAGTCGAACAAACTTTGTAGAGGATCATAAAATTATGTCACATGTAATATATGAATGTTCTATGCCGTGTGATTGCAGAGAAGACTTGTTAAGTGTGCCCCTATACAAGTCTATGTAAAACATGTGACACCTAGGCTGGGGCCAAATTTGAGTCCAGGGACACCATTTGAACAAACTTGGTAAATGACCGTAAGCTCATGCTTCATGCAAAATATTAGACTTCTAGCTCTAGAAGTAAGACTAATATGTTTAAAAGAGTTTTCTATATAAGTCGAACAGGAAATGTAGCATTCCAGGAGCACAGTCAACCACAGACACGCACAGAAACAAATAACAACTACAAAGATGAATAAAAAGCAAGATATGACATTACAAACATAAAAGTGTTGAAAATACAGCTACCGCCTTGGAACGGTCAGTGGCAAAAAAAGGCCGCTGGGTGTTTAAACCAGGTTCTAGGCTGCATCAAACCTCACTCTTTCCCTATGGTCATCCAAATAAACGGGACAGTGTAAATAAAGATATCCCCGCCAGGTTAAATTTTCTAACAAACAATGCAGCATTAATAGGTAATACAAGTAAATCACATAAATGATCATGTATATATAATATAAAAAATTCATAAAAGCCACAAGGTAAGTACTCATTGACTTGGCAGAAGCCAGAGCAACAAGAGAACAACCCGTTAGGGTACGACAAGACACAATTTAAGACAAACCTCATACTCTACCGTCCTATAAGGATTTAGACAGAAGTCATCATAGAGTCCACAATATGTCCGGTCATCACACAATCAAAGATGAAAGCATAGTGGTAGCCAGATGAAAGCATAGTGGCAGCCTGTCAATGGGTCAACCACTAAACAGGCTTTGCGCTGCAAAATGATAGGTTCATAATCTCTTTTGATAAACGTGTTAACAAGTTTAATAAGGATTTTATGAAAGTGATTATGACCAAGGAACTAACGAAGTTTGTAATCACATCACCATAAAAGTCAGGATGTGATAGTCCTTGTCGCAGAAGAGTTTTTAAATTACTTTTATATTTTAAAGGTAGGTCAGGGTTACGATAATACAATTTTGCATTTTTTTCGAAGTTTATGATAAGAAATGGAGTAGCATTTTAGTTATACAAATATTACGATGTTAAAGTCCTCAACACGACTACAAGCTCTAGAAAACATAATACATTGAGAAACATAGACCCCATAAGAAGTAGCTCGGTGAACATCCCCAACTAGGTGGGGATAATTAACAGTATCAAAATTAAAATCACCTCTCTTGTCATTTATTTTGCTAATTGTTCGCCATTTTCAATAGAGAGATGTAAATCAAGAAAAAAAGCGACAGTATCAAAAATGTTAGCTTTGTTGAGTTCAAGTTCCTTAGGACAGATAGTATAAACTTAATAGAAAAGAAAGGATTGTCAATGTTCAATATGTCATCCAGATATCGAGAGGCTTCAATTACATCTGCCTGAGTACCGGATGAAAGACTCAACTTTAACGTACAATAACATACACCACCATTCAACCAAATAGCCAAGCATCAATATTTTAGAATGCATTAAACTTGTTGGCATACATGATATGATGAGATGGTTTACAGAGCAATATATCATTTTTTACAAACGACCAGTTATTCGCCATGCTTCCTTTTCTAAGCCACACCTAATAAAAGAGTATGAGAGTGGACCGTTGGAAACGGCCTAACACGATAAATACGAAAGTTGATATTAGCTTCATACCATATTTGCAAACTTGTTTAATTAACTTATTATTGTTGCATTTTCTTGATACTTTTCTTTGAAACAATATAGCGCTTAATCTCGAATATACTTAATTTTGCAAGAAGGTGTGACTATTTACGCTCAGCTGCGCACGCATATAAAGTAGCTATTCCGCTTCAAGGAGGTTAACGAGCAATCTCTCCCAGAGGCCATTACATTGCATGTGTATGCAAGGAACGACAAGTCTCGGTAGAGATTGGTGAACACTGCATGCAGACACTGCGCTTGCATCCGGTGTGTCTTAACAAAAAATGGATATTCCACTGCATGAAAAGACACTGAAAGTAGTGGTTTCTCTTTTACTTTTTGTTATCATTAGAATGTTTGCTGATACTGTTATAGCGACGGGAAAACAATGTAAATACAAGAATTAATTCGCATTTTTCTCGCTGTTTAATCGGTTTTGCCGGTATTAAATGGAAAAATCCACGAAGCGCCTGCTTTTTCCCGCGTTTATGCGGTTTTAAACTCCGGTAATCAATGGCAAATTACCATAAAGCACTAGTTAAGGCGATTCATGGATTACGCCATTTACTACCAACGTTTAAAACCGCATAAACGCCAAAACACATTTAATAAATGAGGACTCATATATAACATACATTGTAAAAGAATAAACGAACCTTTAATGGTGGCGGCCTCATCCAATTCGATGTTAGGGTTAACTGATAAATTCGATTGTTCTAGTGTTCAAGGCGATAAGCGCACGCGCTGCACGATCTTTCAGTTTTTCAAAACCCAACAGGGTTTTGTATTTAAAGTCAAATATTGAAATAAAAGGTAGTACAGTTTGAGTTTTCAGTACTACCATAGGTTTAAATACATTTATTGGTGCAAAATAATCAACAGTTAGGAATATGTAAAGCAATTTATTTTCACTATTCGCAAAAAAATACTAACAAAATGCCACGACTTAAAAAAAAGCAAAATTGTCGTTTGTCCCTTTAAATGTATCCTGGTGCATATCCTAGGATAGCACACATTGAATATTCTCGTAAATAGGTGGTAATTTTAGTTGCATTCATTATATTTAGACCATCTAAACTAGAAAATAACCATATCTTTCCACACCACAAAAAACATTAAGAATTGACACTTTCTCACTTGACAATTCGAGCTCCCGGTGGGATTCGAACACGCATGAATGAGAGGCGAGAAAGTTTTAGACGCAACGTCTTCACTATCCCGGCTACGGCTACAAGTTTAGGGTAAGACATACGGGATAAAGGTGTATATATCATGTACTAAGGCGGATTCAAGGATAGGGCGGACCCCCACCCTCTAAAATCCCACAAGTATAACCTCTGCATGCCGGATTACATGGGGCGCGCGCCATTTCTACTGTTAGTCATCACTGGATTTAACATACAATTATTCTGGAAAAAACAAAATTCACTAAACGTCATATAGAAAAACTTTTATTTCGAAGAATCCTCCGTCCCTCCCACACATAAAATCTTGGATCTGCATCTGATGTGTACCCTCCTCTAAAAACGTTTTTAGTGATCAATTATTCAGGCAAGCGCCTTTAAAACTCCAGCAGGGTCTGGGTGGTTGCATCGAAGACTGTATTAAGAAACAATAGTCCGAAAGGTCGATGCATATGACGTATACACTGAACAAAATTGCTAAGTATCAACTTTTGTATCTTAACTAATTTTCTTATTTTAAATATATTTTAAAATAGATATATGATAAGTATTTTGTTTTGACCCATATTTTGTAAAACATTTATTTTTTGTTAAAATTGTTACATCTTTTGAGAGTTACCCTCCCTTTATGTGAAAACATGAAATGTACTGATAAAACGCATAACATGAGTCAAAGATCGCCTTAAGACATACAATTCTTAAAATTGGTATGAAATAATAAAAAAATAAATAAAAATTTGACCCATTTATCGCAGACTTTACGTCTATTAAAACATGAAATATGGATAATCTTAAATTTGAATATTGTTTGAAATTCAAGTAACTGTAATTAAGGGTTAACATTAAATATTTCGAAAATTTCTTTTGCAAACGCATTTGCAGTGGTAATGCTAGTAAAACATGATGTCAAAATAATTTTAACTGGCATATTTTAGAATTAGGATCATCGAAAGCTTCACTTATTCGAAGTACCTAATAAAATCCTATATACCCAGTTGTATAAGTGTTATAACTTATTTCTAAGAAAACACATTGACTTAAAAGTTTTAAAATATGTTCATGCAATCAGAGCAGACGATTTACACTCGCTATTTTGCAGTTTAACCGTATCTCTAATCAAGCTCAAAATACACAAAACAATGAGAATAGTATTGACATATTCTTAGGTTGATACTTAGCAATTTGGTTTAGTATATATATATTGACAGAAATATAAATAACATGTATTTTTTAATTTGATTTGATTTTTTATTGGCTTTTTTTTACACAAACCCCCTGTGAGCCTACTAAAACCCAGGTTGTTATACAACTTTGAGATCAGCCCCAAACATTTTCTCGTGCTTAGTATTAGTCTAAAGTCATAGTCGTTATCGTAGTTAGTTGTACAGATCTAATAGAAGGTAATCTATACTTCGGACCTTTAGAAAACAAACGCTGAATAGGTTTGTCTGCAATATCAAAATTACCAGTGATGACATGACCTGTCGGAGCACAGCAAAATTTGGCTGTTTTACACTCACTTTCCATAGGAGTGTTATTTACTATGTCAAGGTAAAATAATATTTCTAAAAAAAAAATTATACTTATAACAAATTATAGGACTTTCTGATTCTTTTAATATTTAGGAATATAATCAACACCATTATTATCTCCAAAAATACATGGCATGCCAATAAAATATATACCCTTATTAAGATATAGTATTTTTAGAAAATGTCTGACGTGAACAGACTCCTTGTCGATGTGGGGTCGGAGAACATGTTGTGTGTAGCTTTGAATTATGAAAGGTTATACAAAGGATCAGTACGAATGAAAATTGTGTCTGCTTCCTCGTCGATCAACTTAAGTGAATACATGGACAAAAAGGTAAGACATGAAAGCATAGAGTGCTTTCCAGACTATTTGAAATAGTGTGTAATCAACAACTGACATTTAGAATTTCGCTTTCGAATAGAAAATATAGAAAAATGTCAATATTAGGATCTTTTGAAATATTTACTTGTTGATAAATACTGTCATTAAGGCTGAGTGGATATGGTGTCTGCAAGTTTTTCATCTCTCTATGTAAAACTGTAAACCCCCGAGGTGGTGCCAAATTTGACCCCAGGGTCATCATTTGAACAAACTTTGTAAAGGATCATAAGCTTATGCTATATGTAAAGTGTTACATCTCTGTTTAGTCTGTTGTAGTTTCAGAGAAGAAACTGTGTTTAAAGATTTTCAAATATAGCTCAATGTAAAACTGTTTCAGAGAAGAAACTGTGTTTAAAGATTTTCAAATATAGCTCAATGTAAAACTGTGACTGGTGCTAGGCCAGATTCGATCCTAGGGTCACCATTTGAATAAACTTGTAAGAGGACCATATCTGAAACCACAAGGATAGAGCTTTCATATTTTGCATTTACCATAAGCCTCTATACCAAATAAAAAATATGAAAGGAGAAATTTGGAAATCGTCGAACACAATAAATACAAAAAATATTGCAGTCTCGGTTTGATTGAGACTGTTCATGAACAGTTTGTTCAAATGGTAACCCAGAGGTCACATGCTTTAAATATAAATTAAAAAAATATCCTCTCTGAAACGACAAGGCTTAGATATTTTATATACTGCATACAGCACAGGCTACGTTTTTAGCTATAAAAGTCTATGTAAAACAGGTGACCCCTTGGGCAGGGTCAAATTTCACCCCACGTTTGCCATTTGAACAAACTTGGTAGAGGTCCATAAGTGTGTGTGATTACATTTAGAAATGATGTCCCGCTTGCTCTGGATGGATAAATGGACAATGCTATGGACGAATTTATTTCACGTAAAAAACTAATTAGAGTAAAATTGTACCCAACTTTTCGTATATAAAGGGCACAATTTCTGCCATGTAAGTATTATTTCTGATATTATGTTCACATCAATAGTGTTAGGTTATTGTCATGTACTATATGCTTGACATTGCTCATGTCTAAAATAGGCCTAGATTATTTGGTTGAAAATTTCACTTGGCCATGTGTCCACTAGTACTTAACTTAAAGCTACACAATCCCGATAAAATAATACAATTTCAAGTTGTTTTAAACATAAGAACGCCTAAAGATGAAGTTCTTTGCTGGTTGTGTTGTCTACATTGTTTAGGCTGGTATATTGTCATAGCGTATATCGAGGCATTTGCATAATAGACGTGATAAACGCTTCGGTAACTTTGAAATTGTACCACCCAGTGATTACGGGTATATAAGCCTAAACGTTTATATAGCAATTTGCACAACCGAAGCATTGTGGTGTAGTGGTTATAGTGTCTGCCTTGCATTCGGGAGGTCGTGGGTTCGAGTTCCCTGACCGCGTCATACCAAAGACTTTAAAAATGGAGTAGTTACTTGTAACCCATGCCTGACAAGCAAATAATGGGTAGTACTACGTCTGGTCAAAAACCGTCTGGTCAACCCGGTGTCAGAATAATGTGTCTGGGTGGGGTATCACGTACTACGGCGTGGTATTCCAGTGTGGCAGCACTATATCTGCTTCAAGTAGACTGTAGATAGATACATAGCACTACACACAATCACTCACGCAATAGTCCAGACATAATGCCGAGCCAACGGGGGATTCTTCCCGGGGGCTCATATGGCAGAGGGACTTTAAACCTTAGAAATCATCATCATAGCAATTTGCTCAGATATCCGATAACTACAGACTATTCAACTCGATGAGGATATTTACTGGCGTGCAATGTAACTATATACATGTTTGTATAGTTGAACGAACGGGAACAAGTTAAATGCGTAAGGCATAACGTAAATACATTATTGTAGAGAATTATAAACACTTACCCGTGTATTCCACATATGTTCCATATATTGTATATATTTATTTCCTAAAATATCCTTCAAATAATCCAAAATCACACACGTATTATACATGTATACATATACAGAGAGCGTGTATCAGTAGCCAATAGTATGTAACGTGAAATACATGCTCAAGTGTTGACTCGGGATAGGGAGAAATTATTGTTTACAATGAGACACTTGAAGGATATTGTTCAAATTAAGTTATATATATGGAATTTTCTTTTGTTGGAAAAAGACCAGCAATATTATTTCTCGCAAATCGTAGTTTTCAGGATGTGAGGAAGGGGTATACACATGAAGGTCGCCCATCCGTCTATCCTTCAGTTGCACTTTTCTATTTCCGGAGCTTCTTGGGAAAATAATAAGTCACAATTCGTGAAAAAAGGGATCGCTCTTGCGTGCGAGCTTTTGTGGGTGCGTGCCTAAACCGTGCTTGTGTGCGTGCTATTATGCATATGTTTGTCAATATTTAAATCTGACGAATTTGAAAGGCATTTGAATACTACTTCTTCATAAAAAAGAAAATTAATAAAAAAAAAATGTTTTAAAAAGTGCTAAGGCCTGCGCTAGAACCCCGTCCGCAACGGCGAAAGCATACTAAGACAGCACGTTAACCTATTGCGCTACGGAGGCCGATTAACAATGTCGTAATAATTAAGTTACTTTACATAAATATGCTCAATCGCGAAGACTGCTAATATCACGGTGGATAGACGTAACGGACCCTGGTTGCTAAAAACTGCGTTACCTTGATTCTGGTTGCACTTGAAACGGACCCTGGTTGGTAAATAGACACTGGTGTCAAAAAGTTCGAACATAAAGATACAGTATCGTATGTATAAGAAAAAAACTTTATGCGACGGAACTTTTGAATATCATATCCTTCGAAATGCATTTTCTTATGTACAACAAATGCAGTATAATTCCTAACAAGCTTACTCTTAACCGGTCGATACAAAGTTGATGACTTTAAAAAGCCAAACTTCCATATGTTCTCTCTGACTGATTTAATGTGATCCCAAACTGGTTTGCAACTGCTGTTGTTCAATAAAGATAACAGTTTAGTCTAAAAATCTGCAAATATTTACATCATGTCTAAATTTCAGAGCACCGAACTCTGGTTGCTTTGTAAAAAATGCTTGAGATTCTGGCAACGGACAAAATCTGTATCTTTGGCACCGGATCCTGGTTGATAGATTGTTTTCTATATACCTTCAGATTAAAGAGAAAACGACGATCGGGACTATGGCTCCACCAAAACAAACAATAAACAAAAACATCTATTGGTTGCATGGTGTTTTAAGTCATCTTCAGCACATTTAAGGTTATATATGATGGTCGATTTTTTCGTGGGGGAGGCAATGCAGACCATCCACATTTTCACAAGTAGGACAAGTACTGCATGCCTCATGAAATCTGGGAACGAGCTGGATTCGTACCCACGACCGTAGCGGTGAACTTGAAACAGTGCCTCACCACTCTGGACCACCGGTACTAAAATCATTCATGCGACAGCATGATGGAAAATAAAAAAAGAACAGCCCTATATTGAATGTAGAGGGTGTGATCTTGTTATAGTGATAGAATCTGGTGGTGAGTTTGGCTAAATGCATCTGTGTCGTACAAGGTTCAATACTAAACAAATGTTCTCCGGACCTACATTCGTGTATATACGTTTGCGCCTTGAGATAATTCTCTCTTCACGACCTGTCTTCCGTCGACAGTACCCTAAAATAAATTATGGGCCCGCAATAGAAATTAACCAAACTTTCTTCCCCCGCAGCGCGCTGCATGACGGTTTTTGTCGCCATTTTACACGACAATGACCTCAAACAGTTTTTATATTTGTAACCGGAGGACCCGGGTTTAATCCTCCTGGTGCCACTGAGTTTCGTCGGTGTGTTCTTGGGCAAGACACTTTCCCTTAGCCTCGTCTGTCGGATGGGGACGTAAACCGGGCGGTCTCGTGTATCGGTCTGTCCTCCGAGCACGTTAAAGAACCATAGGAATCTATTCGATAATAAGAGTAGGGCACGGTTCCCGGATTCCTATGTATCCTTCCCTCTCTCTCTGGGGCGGCTCTAAATAACCTATACTCTGTTAATGATCCGTTAAACAACATTCAATATTTAAAAAAAAAGGCTTATTCAAAAGGCATTATCTTAGAGCACGCAGCTGTGTACACACTGTCTGTAAAAATCCGAAAATTAAAAAAAAACACAATACATAAAAAAAACACAATCAAATGAAAAAGTAGGGGCGTTGGGATATAAGGATTCAGACTATATCATCAACATGTCAGCGTCAAATAAGATATAAAATAGTGGGAGAAAACGAACCACAGCGTATCTGGAAATAAAACAATATTTATAGCCGGTCGCCCAAAAGAAAGGAAGGATACATACAAATCCGAGAAGCTGCCCTAATTTTACTTACGAATATATTTTCCTTTGAGCAAATTGTTCCAAGGATAGATTCCGAAACACAGAACCGGTGTACATACCAATCCGACGGACGAGAATAACGGAACATGTTTTACTCAATAATACACAGAATAAATTGACTTGCGGCGATAAGGCTTCATCCGGGTCAAATGCAACATGCTATCAAGTAGACCACGCCAGCCCCCTTGAAGTGTACGAGTTCCTCGCCGATGTTTGGAGGGTGAAAACTCGTTAAATGTAAAAATCTTTAAAATATCTCAGCGCATTGTTTTTTTCCATAAGTTGACCCCCGCATAAACCCCACCCAATTGAAAATGTCGCAGCTTTATCTTCCACCGCTGATATCAGACCGAGATATTTCGAACAGGGGAACATATTTCTTAATTAAAAGTGCAATGTTTTTTTTATGTTTTGTTAAATTTTGCTTTATAAAATAAAATAAAATAAAAATATTTGCCTACCCAAAATTTGAAATTAGGGTCGGAAAAGGGCAAACATAATACAGGCTATTACTCGTGAATAGTCAACGGTTTTTTTGGAGGCACTGTGCATCCACAGTTGTTTTACTGTAGATCTGCATTTGGAACAGAAGTATTGATACGCATGCGCAACGTTGAGTCATTCGTTTGTGCTAAGAATACTGGAAATTGGGTGTGTACAATTTTTATGTTGAGTAAAATCCGAATATTTTTTCATTTCCTTTGTCATCTTGCTTTTTAATTTGCAGTTTCATGTTGCCCGGGTGCCCCGTTTGGTCACGGGGCAAAGAATAGGGCCACTGCAGATCCTTTTGAAGGGGTAGGCAGAGGGGTAGAATACCCCCAAATTCATGTTCATTTTATCATTTTTTGTTCATGTTCATTAAAGGTCTTCATCATGATCCCTGCATTGTTTCAGGTGCCATCTCGCTCACATCAAAAGAGCAGTGGCAGAAAAACAAAAAACGTGGCTCTAGCGTAAATGGAGTTTTTACGATAGAATTTGCAGCAACTCTGCAGTTCAGGGTGAGAAGGTTCTAGGCCCATTTTCCATATTTTATCTCGATGTACATGGAGGATGAGCCTGGCATGTTCATGCCTGTTAGGCGCCATATAACCTGTAATGTGTTGGTGCGCCTTAAAATCCCAATTCAATTTAATTCATGTTGCTCAGGCTAAGACATACTCCGGAAGTTCGGTGCAGAAATATGGTTACTACATGTATCTCCTTCTGGGGTTTGAATTTACCGAAATACCAACCACTTCATTTGTTAGATAATTAATTAAACACTTCTAAATTGTAGGAGTATAATTGATATATCTAGTGGTTTCTCCTGATTCTCAACATGTTGTCAACGGGAACCAAGTTGTTTTAGGTCAGCGTACGGACTGGTGTGTGGGCTCCTCCTTCATCAGAAGAGCATTCTTAGGAGCACGTTGCAGTCCGGGTGGAATCAACCTAGGGTTACACGCACTGGGTGTACAATTATGGTGGCAGGGCTACGGTGGTATGTGCTTGGGCGATTTGAAAGCTAAATTTGTGACTCTGATGAAAGTTGGTCCAACCCCAGACTACATCCTGGTGCATTGTGGCGGCAATGATTTAGGAATGAGGTCCTTGTTTCAATCAGACACGAGATTTCAAAGTTATTAACATTCATTTCAAGAGAGCTACCAGATGTTAAAGTCATTTGTTCAGAAATGTTGCCGAGGTTAAAGTATCGCTATATACAGATGACGTGGTAGCAATGGACAAGGCTAGACGTCGATAAATAGTTTTGCAGAAGCTTGCGTACTAAAAAACAATGGGCACTATTTACGGCACACAGATCTCACACAATTCAATGAGATTTTATATGACAGTGAAGGCGTTCATCTGTCGACGTTGGGTAACAAACTCTTCCTGAACCAGTTTGCGGCAAGACTAGAAATGTTTATTCACAAGTTACATAAAGTGCATCATTAAATTGCTTTCTTGTAAATTGCTGGTTCTAATTGTGTTGGGCCGCGGCTTACGCTTACATGAGTGTTCTATAAGCATCGTATAGGATAGAGCATGAGTTTTGCACGTGTACGGGGAGATAAAGCATAAATAACACATTATTTATACCACAATAGCCTAAATACACATTATGCATCGTGTAATACCCGAGGATATACACAGCATATGTTAGTTATTGTGGTATAAATACAATAGAGCATGAATCTTGCACGTGTACGGACGTGTACGGACTCGCTAACGCTCGTGCATTATCTCCCCGTACACGTGCAAAACTCATGCTCTATCTTATACATATGCAATTTTCTTTCGTTTGCGAGGGATTTGCTTCTGCCAAAGAACACTTTCTTTTGGCGGTGGCATTATCAAAATATTATATTGATTTCTGCCATATGGCCGTCAGCGAATCCTTCAATTCTGTAAAATCACAGTTAATGCGAGCTTACACTGCAATGGTTCAAATCTTATCTGTCAGATAGGAAACAAGTCGTATCTTTGAAAGGTGCTCTTTCTAAGGAACAAACAATAACGTGTGGGGTACCTCAAGGGTCCATACTAGGATCTTTAATGTTTTTGGTGTTCACCAATGACCTTCCCCTTGAACTGAATGGCATTATTTCTAATACAGATATGTATGCAGACGATACTACCATATACGAAATAAACGAATCCAAAGATATAATAGAAATAAATCTACAGAAAGCTCTTAATATTTTGAAAGTCTGGTGCTTGCATAACGGTATGATATTAAATGCGTCAAAAACGAAAGTCCTTTTTGTAACCACACCACATCGACGTGCCAGATTAGAAAATAAATCACTTTCTTTGCGCAATATTTATTACTACTGGTGATAAAATTTTAGGAGTAAATATAAATGAAAATTTAAAATGGGATGACCACATATTGTTTATTAAGAAAAAAATTGCAAGAAATGTATGGTTACTGTCAAGAATAAAATATTTTATTCCTTTGAATTATCGAATTATTTTCTATAAAGCTTACATACAGCCACATCTAAACTTTTGTAATGTAATCTGGGGTAACACAAATCGAAAAAATATCAACAGCCTTTTAATAATGCAAAAAAGGGCATGTCACGTTATTTTAGGTGAACAGTATATTATTACTTTTCAAGCCGCTATGGAACAACTAAATTGCCTCACAATTGATCAGCGAATTATACTTCAAAAGGCCAAATTCATGTATAGAGTTTCGAACAATACTGCCCCTTCATATATTTCCGATATGTTTACTACTCGTAATTCAACTGACAGAAGTCTTCGATCACTAACTGATACTAATTTTAGTATTCCTAAGCCTAATCGGGAACTTTTCAAGGGAAGCATGTCTTACTCAGGACCATTTCATGGAATAATATTTCAAAGCACATTCAGAAGTGTGCAACAATGAAAAGTTTTACAAACAACTGCATAAAATGGATAAAGGAAAAACAACATTAAACTCGATATAGATATCATCTCATCTTATTATTGTGTAAATATCGTTCAAACTACCACCACCAACAATGTTATTATGTTTACATATATCTTATGTATCTTGCTTTTCTTGTATTTTGTATCTTGTATTTGTTATAGAGGGCCCCAAGGAAGATTAGTATAAACTTATTGGCTCACCCTCGATAAATAAAGACTTTCAATTCAATTCAATTCAACGACAATTAACAAGTTTATATTAAGTAAATTCCAATGTAATACTGACGACCACTGTTTCCCAGGGTCGGGAAGACGATACAACAACGTCCACTTCTTCTTGTTACATTGTTATTAAGCAGGTTAAAACATTATTCCATACACTATTTAGAGAGATTTGTTATTGTGTGTGTTTTTTTAAATATGTTATGTAGACACGAATTCATTCTGGTTCTGACGCCCATGTAACATGATCGTTACTTCGCGCTTGACCGTTGCATCTCCACCAATGTAACAAGAAGAAGTTGACGTTGCTGTATCGTCTTCATCTCAACTGAAATTAGAAACAACACTAACCTTCCGTCTAGATGTTAATAACCGCGTACTTTCCACAGCTAGCACGGGCTTTATATACAGAACGAAATAGTGTAGACTAATTAACCTGGCAACTAAACGTATTAGCATTACCTAACAGTGGACACAAACATATCTTCTGATTTTGTGGTCAACCTTATTTAGGTGACTGTTTGATTTCCGACAGCTATTAATATCATACGTTGGAGAGGAGATGCATCCACATCTTATTCTCTTACAATAAAGCTGATTAACATTACACATACAATTGTTTGATTTACGTCATAACTTTCACCTGCTTGGTACAGCAGTCTCTCATAAATAATTCTTATACATCTTATAAACATACATTCTTTTACTACATATATATAATTTCAATATTTAGATTGCATGCATTTAATACTTGTCATTTCGTAATACTTTTCGTGTTACATAATCGTCAGACAACACTTATATTGTTAGAGACTTTGTCTGCAGGAACTAGCACACATTTAGTATGGAGATCTTGGATTCCCTTCTTTTAGATGACGTAAATTGTGAGATGACCGCTGTTGAAGCAGAGAGGAAATTAATGCATAACATTGTATACGTTCTGCACATTATGTAACATGCATATGATGTTGGATCTATGTAAGGAACATTTTGGTGAAATTTCTACAAGTAACGAAGAAGATATTAATAAATAATAAACGGACACAAGGTCTAACGAACGACCGGACGAACGGACGAACTGACACATACACCCGGACGACATTGTGATCGCTAAGTCGAGAAATACTGAGAGACAACACTGTCTCAATAAACTTCAGACTTGGTATATAAATAATATACGAAAGTCACCTGTTTTAAGAGATTCAATATTTAATTGTGTTATTTCTTTAAAAAGGAACAACCACAGTGTAAACAAGTTCAAAATTGAGATGCTTAACATGGACATATATAGGGAAAAAAATTAAAAAGAAATTCCTTTCTGAAATCACAAGGTATAGAGCTCTCAAATAGTGCATGAAGCATTAGCTTATGGTCATGTACCAATTTTGTTCAAATGGTGACGCTCCCGGGGTCGCAGATTTAACATAAAAGTTATATAGGACAATCTTTAAAAAGAATCTACTCGGAAACTATAAGTCGGATCTAGAGGTCTAATATGTTTCTTGTACCATACATACTTAAAACGTAAAACATCTGCTCTAACACCAAAAGGCGTAGTGCTCTCATATATCAATTGCAGCATCAGCTAATGTCCTCTAACAAGTTTAAGTGTCTCCGTGGCCGAATGGTTAATGACTTTGCATTGTAAACATTCGCCTCTCATCGCTACGGGTTCGAATCCCACTGGGAGCTCGACTTGTAAGTGAGGAAGTGTCGATTTTTACGGATGGCGGCGGGGGGGGGTACAGTACTGGTTCTACCCAGAAAAAGTGGGTGGTCTGCCTCCACAACAACAAAATATCTCACAAATGTATTGAAATGGTAACACTGGTGCTCTACCAAGCCCGTTTGAATGGTGACCATGAGTTTAATTTGCCCTGCGCTGACGGTCAGAGTTTTACATACTGAACTCGTTAAAACAATAGGGCGATCATTGAATGTGTCCGCATGATCTTTTCCGGGTTTGGGGACTGGAATAACGATTGTTTTCCGCCACGAGTCGGGGGAAGTTTCGAGTCACCCATACGTTAGACCGTTATTAAATATATCAAGAAGATTAGAAAAGCATGTTTCACGTAAATCTTTTACTCGAAAGTTTTCTAAATTATTTTGAGTTAATCGCAAGTAAAAATTTAATTTAGCTTAACGATCGTTGACTGCTTTTTTGCAGTCATCATCTGGCCATGGTTTATGTGGGTCTTTTGGATAAATAGCTTATCAACTGTATTATGAAGTATTGTGGTGAAAAGGGCAGTTGCGAGTAGTAAATGCGACGGTTGGGCCTCACAACTGCGCATGCGCAGGAAGTGACGTCATCAGATGATGAGATATTGCGTTATGGTTCTGATGAAATATTGTGAAATAGCCATGTTTCTGCCGATTGTGAATGTTTTTCTATTTTTAGTGTAACACTACAGCCTTGACATTGTACTTAACGTAAAAACAGTTTATAAATCTAACACAATTAGAGTTAAGTACACCCCTGTTAATATGTATCATAACTGATCATGCAATGGGAGTTTCCTAATACTGTCAGTTAGTTGTTGGTTAATCATCTGAACACTTGTTATTGTTTACCTGCTCTAAACTTAGTTTCTCTGGAAGTTTCTGGGAAACTATGAAATCCGGGAGTTAAGAGGTATTGCCATATTAGGGGAGACCATTCGACGAAATGTCTTGTGGGTAATGTATGCATACAATCCGTAGTGTGCGATTACTATATGCCCCCGAAAATTGCCCCTGGGGCATAAAAATGCATAAGCTGCCTTGTTGAGAATTTAATATCAAATATGAGAAAATGTTACTTAAATAAGAAAATAAATATTTTAAACTGAGGTCGGTTCCGAAACAATTCAATATGGATGAATAGTGTTTAGAAAAGTTACATTTATTTTAAATTGGGTATTTAAAATTCACATTAAAATTAAATATGCGAGTAAGTATATAAACTGCATTTAAAGGAGAACTGCAGTCTTAAATTAATCTAGGTTGCTACGTTATCTTTTTATAGATGAAAATAAGACAATTATTATGTTGAACACAGTTCGAACAACAAAGTTTCAATCGGTATTATACAAGTTTGTATTATACAAGTTTTGTATAATACATTATTAGCAATAGGATATCAGATATTAGCTGTACATGACTGCCATTTAACTCGATACATAAATTGTGCAATTCATAATTTACTGCCAGTTAGATACTGGAGAAGGGTGTATCAAATAGGATAACATTATGATGGGAAATTGGTGAAAGTAGGACTTAAAGTAAGAAGTTTGCCAGAATGATAATCTTTAAAGAATAATATATTTTTCGGGAAACAAAACAACACAAAATTGGTTTGTAGATAATATGATAATAAGTATGTGGCATCAGTCAAGACGTAATGTCAAATTGATAAGTCAATAGGCATTGAGTATAGTGTTTTCCGGTAAAATATATGTTTTCCTTTTACCTAAGATGGAATTATACACATGAGCAGTTGAATACTTTTGCATGAGACTGCACATAAATATCATCTTTTCATTTTGCTGTTCAAGATTATGGGTTCTGAGTATAGGTGGCTATAACTGCAAAGTTGAGTACGTTGCAGATACGATCAATTCAGTTATTGTCTCGTACGCCTTTAAATGCTAGATCTCAGGAAACGAAATGGTATGAATCGAATATAAATGCTGAGGCAGAGAGAAAAACACCATCTGACTAAAATGATGAATTAATGGGTTTGGATATCTTTATTCTGACATGATTATTTATAAGCACAAGAACAGATGATTTTAATTGGGAATGTAATAGTAAGATACATACAGGTGTACAGGCAGAGCTTACCTGTTTGAAGGTGTTAAATATTACGCCTGTTAGAAACAAATATCTTCAATAGTAAGATATTAAAGGGGAACCATGCATTTGAATTGGTTGCGTTAAGGAACTGTTTTCATAATGATAACCCAAGGCAGGCCGCGAGTTTTACAGGTACAAAGTTGTGAAATCTGAGGGAAAATTTAAATTTAAAATTGGTAGAAATAGGATTAGAAAATGGTTGCAAGATCAGGAAGCGTATTCTATTACCAGAGGAGCCAGAAGAGCGTTTTAACGATAGAGACATAGATTTGATGGACATGGTGTCGTTGGCTAAACAAAATGATAATTATAAATATGTTCTCGCGGCCATAGATTTTTCTCCAGATATACTCCAGAACAAAACGAGTGTGGAAGTGATTAAAGCATTAGGCGTTATTTTGGAAGGTCATAGAAAGCCAAAGATGATACGTTTTGATAAGGGAAGATAATTTCAGAATAGGGAAGTGAACAAGCACTTGAATAAGGTAGATATTCATCATATTGTTACCGAAAACAAAATCAAGGCTTATTATGTAGAACGGTATATTCAAACGATCAAACACAAACTGTATCGTTATTTGTTAAAACTGCGGAAACAACGCTACATAGACGTGTTGCAGGATCTTGTAAACAGTTACAATCATACAGTTCATCGGAGTTTGGGTGATAAACCCGTATCCATTAGTAAAACGAGGGAGAGAACAGATTACAACAATATCTACTCAGACACAAACCTATGAAAATACAGAGAAGAAACAAATATAAAATTGGCCAAACAGTTAGAATTCCACACGTAGGAAGCGTATTTGACAGAGAATACTCACAAAAATGGCCCGGGGAGTTGTTTAAGATTCAAACACGTTTCAAACGAATAGGTCTACCCATTTACACTTTACGAGACTAGTCAGGTGAAGAAAATATGAATCCGAATTACAAGCCTTGAATGTGGATGATACTATGGGATATCACATAGAAAAGGTGTTGAAAAAATGTGTACAAAACAGACAAAATGAAGTACGTTGGTTACATTGGCCAAAGAAATACGATTCTTGGATTCCCGAAAAAGACGTCAAACATTACTCTTAGTTGTTGCATTGTATCATCACATTAACTTTAATTTTTGTACTGTATGTATTTGTATATAGTTTTATATGTATATATAAAAGAATAAAGTATCTAAACATTTTAAATACTACGGTCAGTTCTTTTATTACTCCAATAAAACGTCAGTCTTCGAAGAGGTAACATCATGCATACTACTAATGTGGTGTGTAGAGCCAATTTGGGACAATTATGTTATCGTATTAAGAACGCTAAGTACAACCCTCGTAGGTTTAAGGACTCATTTGGCAGCATAAGAGCATAGGCGGAAACTGCTTGGTGTTCTCAAATGGTAAATTCAATTGTAATGGAAAGGCAAAGAATGTTCCGGAGGGTATCAGAAAATTGAGACGATATGCCCGATGTTTACAAAAACTTGGGTCTCCGGTCTTATTGAAAGATGTCAAGTACATGACTGCCTCAGCTTGCCATACATTAAGTTGAGATTTAGACCTGGATCTTTTAGTAAAGGAAAGTAAAGGCCTGTACGAACCTGAAATATTTCAATGCGCAATTATTAAACTAGAGGGAGTTACTTTTAGCTGTTTTACAAGTGGTAAACTCGTGATCACAGGTATCAAAGCGCCATGTCAGATAGATGACGTCATCTATCATACACTCATTGAACTGGAACTGTATATCAGAAAGACTTAAAAACGACTCATATATCACCAATGAACAGAAGTAACTTTTAATTAAGAACGTTTTGTTTTTGACTATGAAAATGACATCCCAGAGAATGTTGCTGTTTGACACAGATACACCATCAGATTTAAGGACACACATCAAGGCTATTAGATGGATCGGATCGATAGTTATAGTTCTCGTGATGTGTATGTCTCCCAACATAATACTGACTAGCATTACACTATCAAAAACAAACTCCACCGTTAGACTATGAGATAAAATTTAACGCTAACGAGACTGCTTGTCTCTACGTAAAACGATACCATCTGAGAGAGCATGTATATGCGGTAGTGTGTAACACAGGCGGATACACTGTGATTGATCTCAGACAGTTTATCAATGATACGGCCACCATTAAAGGTATCCCACTGAACATTAACCAATGGTTATCCTTAAAACAGATGGCGTCACTTATCGACACAGCTATACAGGAAGCGAGAACATACTGGAACACATGTGAGACACTGTGATTGACCTCAGACAGCTTATCAATGATACGGCCACCATTAAAGGTATCCCACTGAACATTAACCAATGGTTACCCTTAAAACAAATGGCGTCACTTATCGACACAGCTATACAGGAAGCGAGAACATACTGGAACATGACCGAGTTTTATTTTTATCTCAACAGTCAAGATTCCGTTGATATACATAAGAAGAATACCCCTGCTGATTTTTGTATCCAGTTTCCCAAAACATACACCCTCGAATGTGACTGGGTGTGCGCGTTAAAAGAAATATCTTTGACTTGTAATTTTAAACCAAAGAGTCCTAGACTATATTTCTGTTGCGACATAGTGGAAGAGTCCTATGTCAGAGAAACGTCACTACCTGCATTGAGAAATATCGATATTAGAGGTCATTACAATAAAATGAAGACGGAAGAGTTTGTCAATTCAGTATACGTTCCCGTGAAAATGACCAATTTGAATACAATTCGGTTGAGCTTGAAGGACGAACAGCTTCAAAGACCTAAGAGAAGGTTACGGTCAGCCTGATCATATGGGCCGTTATATCGCATGCAGCGGCGCTATAAACAGGTAGAAGTAGAAGAAAAAGCTATTCAACGGCCAGTAATCAAGCTCATGACCCCGTGGCTCAAGCAGTGGAGATTGCTAAAGCGAAAGTAGAATGTGAACATGACCGTAAGAAGGGAGAGGAAATAAAATATTCGTTTCGTCTATTTTAGAAGTCACTTCGTCTCGTTTAATGTTAAATGAATTATCTAGAAACACATTTCTTCAATAATTCATTCAAATAAACACACGTTATTTCAGAGATGATACGTTACAGTATCGCCGAAACATAATTGATATACCACTGAGTTAACTCGTGTATGCGCTAAACGATTCCTTTAATCCTTAAAGAAATGGCAATCTACCGTATGTCTGTTAGATAGGTATAACTACATACAGCGCTGATTCATCAGATACTCGCAGAGCTTTTTTTTTTTGAGAATTTCATTTAGATACTCGGTTTCTTTCCGATATTAAAAAAAGTTATACGAGTTTAAATGTTTACCCTAAACCTGTAGAACAAGAAATTCGATGTACTTGTCATAGAAACACATTAACAGGTGTTAATTCGTGAAGTCATGCTGATGTACTTTAGCAGAACACACGCGCAGAAATTCTTCAAGCACTTGTATGAATAATAAATACTGTTTGTATCAGTATTACAAATTATTTTATGAAACATACTATTTTCTTTTTAAACGTAATTTCTTACCTGTTTGCCTTGTCTGTTCTTTACAACTGATAATATGATGAAGATGTCCCCCTATGTATACTGTCTGTTTATGATATTCTAAAAATAGTACTATTTCACAATCGGCAGAAATATGGCTATTTCACAATATTTCATCAGAACCATTCGCAATATTTCATCTTCTGATGACGTCACTTCCTGCGCTACGAAGTTGTGAAGTTAATACAGAAGCATGGAAAAACATTTATTCATCCCCTTTCAAAATAATTACTAGCACAATACTACAATGGTTTCAAACAAGGATTAATCATCGGCTTCTTTCAGCACAGCATTATCTGCACAAAATAAAAAAAACAGAAAACCCTTATTGTCACTACTGCCACCAGGACGAGACTATTGTTCATATGTTGTGGACCTGCCCTTCAACTCAGACCTTTTTAACACAGATAAATACACTCTGCTTATCAAAAAATATAAATCTGAAGCTATCAGAGCATGCATTTATTTTTAACATAGGTAAAGAACAATCAACTGTAGAGCTATAAATTATCTTAGAAATTAAATATTACATATTTTCTTCAAAACGACTGAAAACAACGCTATCTTTACTCCAATGATATACAGACTTCGTTATTTATACGAAACGCATAAACAAATCGCAATCAGAAACAATCAATTAGAAAGTTTTGAAAATACATGGAGCAATTTTAAAACCATTTGAAATTAATCTAGCCTACCTTTTTTTTATCCACCCCTATGAATTCTTACAATGAACCAAGACACTGACAGACTCAGTTGTGTATATATGTGTATATATATGTGTGTGTATGTATATGTATGTATATACATGTATATAATAACTATTAAACAGTAATTTATACAACTTTATAATTAGATTGGCTTGTGGACGGCAATCAAAATGTAGTTTAAAGAGTTTTTGTCTTCTTTTTTTTAACATCTCCCCTGGCTCAACCATCTAATACATGTATCTATTCTGTATTACTCATATCATTTTATGATGCTGAATTGTAAATATATATGTATGTGTTTAGTAAATGAATATTACATGCTGTAAAATATTGTAAGGTGTGGCAAGGGATGGACCTCCCCGACCCTTGCTTCACCTATTGACGGGGAGATTAAACGGGTCGTCAAAAGATGGCTAAAAAAAAAAAAGTTGTGAGGCCCAACCTTCGCATTTACTACTGTTGCGTTTTCGACATCCTCGCAGACGGAAGGCTTTAACTGTTCCATGCAAAGAGATTGAAACGTATTCCAACCAGCCTTGCGAAATTTCCATCGTTGCGTGTCTTTTTTTTTCAAGAAGTGGTGGGCCAATATTTTCAAGAAATATTAGGAAATTGTCAATTCCAACATAGGTCGTCACGAACACTCCACGAAAAGTCCATCAACAGTGTTGGATCGCATATTGCTAAATCAATGAAAGAATGAGAGCCTGAAGCTGGATGTAAATATGTATGTAATTTCTTGTCATTAAAATGTCACAAATTGTTTTTGGCTAAGAAATCTTCAACTTTTCTTGCCTTAATAGTGTATATCTTTACAACCCCAGATAGTTTGTGTGCATTAAAATCACATAAGCTTACGAAAGGTGATGGTAATTGAGCAACAACAAGTTTAGGGTCTAGTGTTGAACTATGTGGTATATATAAAGAGCAAATTGTTATAATTGTGTGCATTTTAACCGACAGCAATATCCTACAAATCAGTTTTCAATGCAACAGTGCTGTGAGGAATGTTTTGGTTCGCAAGAACTGAAACTCCCCAGTAGTCATTTGTATCACAAATATGATTATGCAATGAAAGGTTTTTAAAAGATATGTAATCAGTAGTCTTTCTTGAAGGCAAAATGCAGCTGGGTTGTGATAAATTAAAAGTAACCATAGTTTGGTTGTAAACCTCGGCAGTTCCTTTGGGTGATTGTATTTGATTTAGACATTATTAAGGTGGAATTACGGGTTTCAGGGGTTTTGATCATGAGGTCCCAGCCCAGATAGCATGCATATGTTGGGCCAACATCAAACCCATATTATAACTTTCGTTGGCCCAGCGTTGGTCTTCTATGTTGGGCCCATTTGATTCAGCTCATCGGTTTTACGTTGGCCTAGCTTGTTGGCTTATCATTGGCCCAATGTAAGGTGGTAATAATGGATAATTGGGCCAACATCAAACCAAGTGTGATTTGATGGTGGAATCTAGTCGGGGCCAACACAGTTGCCAACACAGTTGGCCCGATGTTGGTATTTTACGTTGGGCCCATTTGATTCTGCTCATCGTTTCAACAGTGGCCCAACATGATGGTTTATTGTTGGGTCAATGATGTGTGGCAATAATGTAAAGTTGTCTACAACGTTGTACCAACGCTGGGCCAACGGTTCAACTTACTAACGTTGTGTAATCGGACAGGAAGAATTACACATACATATTTATTACAAAATGGCGTTACACTAGGTAATGCTTGGTACAGCAAACTCTTGCCGTAACCAACAGGCAACTTGGCAATACCAGCATCACGTTCGAGAAGATGTTGAAAACATTCAACCTGTTTTGGCTTGGGTGTAATCTCTTTATTAAATGTACGGAATACATCTTTGTTTACAAGTTACCAAGTAACCGGTGTGCATGTTAAATATATATTCGCTAAAATTGATTTTTTTTTCACACTATTTTCCTATATTATGAACAAAGCAAGTTGAAATATTGTAGACCAACCTACCAGAATTATATAGACCAACCACTTTGACCTAAAAAAACATTTAACCAAAAAATTAAACTTAGCTGGATTTCAGCTATATATTGGTGTGGTGGCAGTGGTTACTGTAACAGATAGGGGAAGTAACCACTGCGGGGAGTTAGGATACCCTAATGGTATAGGAACAATACAGTCTGCACTGTTTATGACAGTAATACCGAACAACTTGAAACAAGTGTATCCTAATGTCAGGCCTGCCAAATCTCCGAATAAAATCCGGATTTTTTCAGTCGCTCTCCAACTTTGGATCTCCGGATTTAAGTGTACAATCTCCGGATTTTCCATCAAAACAAAATGTTCATGATTTAACTATACTTTCACAGTTTATCAGCTATTTCCCGAATTGATCCTGTTACGCTCGATAGTCAGAGGAATATATACAAAGGTCAAATCAGTGGGGTCATCCGAGTAATGCACTGATTGAATATACAATTAACAACTAAGAACATAATTAGTTCCTTCAGTGGCATAACGACAAGCGTAATGCAGCAATTCTTTAATCGGTCAACCTAACGGACAAGTTTGAATGGCGGGGGCCCCGTCACATTCAGAAATGACAGGGTAGTTGGGAATGCATGAGTGATGGTGGTGGCGGCGGTGACGAACACCTTCACGGCTAATTGATAAAACACAGGTAATCGAATGGGTAACCGGAGGAAAGATAGCATGTTAGGGGTGATTCATAAATAAATAAATTGAAATTCAATAAATATATATCAAAAATATCAGTACAATAAGAACTTAATTTCATTTAATAATTAATTGTATGTTAGCGTAAGAGCGTGAGCATGCAAGCACAAATAGATAATATCATGTGAAAAACGTCATAATTGCATACTATATTACATAATTAAAAGTCACGGTTTAAATCAATCACAAGTTTAATTCAATATATATTTTTTTCAAAGTTTGCTTGATTCGGCAAAGTCAACTATGTTAAGCAAACACAAACATGTCCATATATTTATCGCATTAAGTATATCAATGAACAACCACTTGTTAAAATCATACACGTTTTATAATGTTCTTAAAATATTTATAAAAGATAAATCTACCAAGAACAATTTTTGCACACAAAATCCTCTGTTGTATTTTCTGCACTGTCAACGCACGTTTTATGGTACCATTTTATAGAACAGGCTCTGTTTCCACATTTAATCATGTTATCAACAAAATCGGGCAATTTACATTTACAATATAGTTTTATAGCCTGGACTTTTGGAGCATCAATAGGAAGTTTAGGCATTTTAATTTTAAGAAAAACAAGAAACGTTTCGGCATTTATGCAGTCTATTAAGTGTTTTCTCATAAGCTTCTTGTTGAATCTAATTGTAACAAGATGGACCAAGTGGAGACAACTCACCAAGGGAGAATCAAGAATAAATAAATTTACAAAATTTATTTACAACAAGATGAATATATATACAAATGAAAACAAATGACAAAGTAGAAATCTGAACGTTTTAAATCATGTTTAAAATGAAGTTCACCACGTTAGATTAAACAGTTTGGTTTTAATCAGACTGAATACCTGATATCTGTATTTATGATATATGTATGCTATATCACACGCTATATTATCTCTCAAAGCTATATCTAGCTGAGTCCTTCCGGTACAATTCCCGGCACTAATACTTCACTTCCGCGTTATATTGCAATCCCGTCCTTCGTACTGGTACCACAAATACTTCCGGTGACGTAATTTACAAGCGACGCCCACTCGCACGATCCTTTCCGGCGATGGCCCAAGTCCCGGTATTACACATCCGGTGACGTTATCTGCGTAGCTATCCAGGCCCTCTTGCCTAGCGTATCCGTGGCTACCGTCTGGTCTGTCGCCCAACTAGCGAATGCTGTCGTTCCCGCGTCCTATGACGGCGTTCCCAACCTACGACCCCGTAGACCACGCTCCCGACAATACGCTCTACATGCTCTACGCTCCTAGCGTATACGGCTACAAACTATATACCCAGTCTTACAATGTTGTCACATACATCTTCTGGTCCTGGGTAACTCGCCCCTGGAATATTACCTATAACCAAATCATACACCGGTGATTCGATACATAACGCCTCCGTTTTACCCTTGAAATACGGCGTCTGCACGTCTACTACCGCTACACGAAAGTAATTTTCGGACCCATCAATGTACTTACAACATCGTTCTCCTCGTAACTATTGGTCCTCCTGAACTAAATTTGTTCGTACCATTGCGCAAGTTGTTCCCGTATCTCTCTTTACCTTGAACTTCTTTCCATTGACACTACCTTCCTTCGTCGGACAAGTGCTTGCCATACATGCTCCCAACTGCTCAGACTATCACTGCATACCAATACACAACTCGAACTTTCTGTCCTCTGCATCCATCCGCGACCACGACCTCTGTTCCTGCCACGTCCTCTAAAGAAATTGTTACCTCTATCATTCTTGAAGAATATAGTCGTATTTTCAATACCCGCACTTGCAACTGCATTTCTCTTTTCATCTTCGACTGCTGCAAGCCGATGCTTACCGTCTCTCTTCCTTTTGACGTTGTTCCTCTTTCTCTCTTTCCAGTTCCCGTGCCAACTCATGTTCCTGTAATCGCTGTTCCCTCTCCTGGAGTCGCCGTTCCCTCTCCTTGGCTTGTTCCTCTTGAACGAAGTTCCTCCGTTCTTCACCTGCAAATCCAAATTTCTCCCCTAACTCTGTTAACTCCCTAATACTAGACATGACTATTTTATACGTATTATATAACACACTATAAATAAAACACTATATAAATCTACAGCAATAACGTATCTGAAATATACTAACTTCAAATATAACACTGTGCCTTTATGCACCACTCAGTAGTATTACATAACACTAAACCACAGAACTTTGTTGATCTTACAACGACTTGCTTCGATATGGAGTTTAAAGCTACTTACTCCACACTACTACCAATATTCTCCACTAAATATACGTGTCTTCAACCCCTCACTTCATAATACACATAACACGCTACTGTTCACTATAGAACCCTTAAGTATATATAACCTTCAACGTATTCACAGACCACCGTTAAAGACCAACCCGTCTATATTATTGATACCTATAAAAAGTAGGATTCCACTTACATTTAAACGTATTCACTAATACCACAAAAATGTCATATTCAAGTTTCAAAAATATTAACGTAATTATTCAAAAATAATAATGCATCACAGTCAAAGTTCAGTTCACTTACGACACTTCCGGCAGTCAGACCACCCTACCCTCAGCCTCCGTGCATGACTACGGAACGCTTTTTACGGCGCAACTGTGGTTCATCATCGAGTCACAGGGTCTTACAATATTACGACTCACCCTAGGTACCCAGTATTGGCTGTCTGATGTCCCTCTTCCTCCTGTCACAGGGACACAACCCACCTCCGGATCGTCGAGACTGGAAAAGTAATCATATTTTTTAAAAAATAAACTATTATTTGTAAAACTGAATAATTTAAGGAGGAATCTTTACAGTATCTGTCACTTAATTAAGATTCAATTTTGGATTGTTGTCACCGCTTAAATCCCACTTCTGACACCATTGTAACAAGATGGACCAAGTGGAGACAACTCACCAAGGGAGAATCAAGAATAAATAAATTTACAAATTTACAACAAGATGAATATATATACAAATGAATACAAATGACAAAGTAGAAATCTCAACGTTTTAAATCATGTTTAAAATAAAGTTCACTACGTTAGGTTTTAATCAGACTGAATATCTGACATCTGTGTATGCTAATTATAGGCAGGGACCAACTTCTCGTATCGTGCAAAAAAACACTTTTGGTTTACCCGGAAAGATATACTCGTGATTTTTTGCCTATCAATAGCAGAAACTGTACTCTATACGAAACCACTGTATGGATTAATGGTATTCTATGCATTTCGTAACACCAACGCATTTTCTACGGAAGCCCATAAGTGATAAGAAAATATTGATATTCAAAGAAAAAATGTGTACAAGTTTATATTTTAGCGATATGATTTTGTTTTGTACATAAATAAGACATAAGCACGCCTGATTATATTCTGTTTATGCCGAATGCAATTTTCAATTATTTTTTTAAATCAAAAGCGGTTTAAGGATTGAAGATGGCGGGCAGATGGGTGGAGGGAGGGACGGGCATCCACCATTTGGCTAAAGCTTTCATGCACGTTGTTAATAACTTCTGTAAACTTTTTTCGGTTAAAACCAATTTTTCTGTGAAGTGTTATATCGTTTAGATGCCACTTTCTTACGAGCAAGGCCGATTTTCTCCTTTTCAGAATAGAGTTATGACACCTGAGTTACTTAACAAAAATGCACATTTTGGGTAAAGCTTAGGTGCAAGGTTTTGATATATATAGTTTTATTCAGATAATTCCAATGGGTCATAAGACCCGTGAGGATAAACAAATACATATAAACTTGACAGCGATAGTGAAATATATATACCAACAATTAACATAATCAACAGAAAAGTATTTATATTTATAAGGTAACAATTAATACTTTAGCAGTTAATGTTGTTGATATTTTGCTTTTACCGCAAAATATGCAGAGAAGGTGACTGAACCATCACATTGAATCGCTAATATGTTAATGCACATAGTTATATTAATTTATATATAATATTAGATTTAACTAGCGTGATAAATGGGAAGCCTCTAACTACTACAAAAATGTATATACATAGTTTGTAATAAACAAATATACACTTATAACGTAAATAACTTCTTTATCTTATTTTGGATGTTAACTAAAATTGCTGTGAAGCCTTATATCAAACAGATATCACTTCCTTATGATCATTGTGTACCTTTGCCTTTTCTAAATAGAGTTATGGCCCCTGATTATCTACGAAAAGACATTTTTGTAATGAGTTTATGTTAATTAATCAAGTTTTGTTGAAAATTAAACAACATTTTGGGTAGAAATTTTATATACAAATAGGATACAAGTATATGTTAATAATATTTATGATACCTCAAATTATTTTGCCATTTTGGAATAGAGGTATAGCCCTTAATTTACTTAGAAAATATGATTATTGCAACAACTATCTTTAATTGTGTAGGGTTTAAACCATATCGTTTTGTGTGAAGTCTTAATAACATTAACATACAGGCAGATATTTAGAATCCGTTCGATGGTAGCTTTTAGATTTCTTAATACAGTTATGGACCTTTAATTTACCTTGAAAATAGAATAGTAGTTACTGCAATTACTGTCTTATCAAATTGTAAACTTCTAAATTGGTTCACTATTTTGTCACAGTCGTATGATTGTATTTATCAGAAAAATAACGGGGTTTTTATTGACTAGTTTCGTTGGAAGGCGATTGAGCGACGTCAGTGTTTGGGTATGACGTCTGACAGAGTTTCTCCAAAACATCTTGAATAGTATCTAAATGATTCATTTGAAATTTGCACTTTTGTTACATATGATCATTAACTGTCCAACCAACATCGGTGTTTCTGTGACCTTGAGTTTCAATTCTAGGTTCTGATTGATTGAACAGACAACTTCTGGTTAAGAAGTTTGTCAACGTTTCTCAAACACATCATGAACTTGATTATTGGAGAGCACTGTAATAACAACACATAAAAATATTTTTTTAAAACTTTAATAGATTTGGCAAATATTGGGCGTGGCATGGATTGAATGTTTAACAATTGGGCTGCCGGTAAGCACAAAAGACCATTATGGCAAGCCCTTACAGCAGAAAGCATTAAGCAATAAAGCAAATTGAATATTACAATATTAAGGACATAAATACATGTGCACCAAATTAAATGTTCATTATGAAAGCAACTTTTCTGATAAGCATTTAAGCAAGTGTTGAAAGCACGGTTGATATTCAAGCATAATTACAAGTGCACCGAATTCAATCAATTTAAAATGTTTTTTAGCAATTCGTACGGACAGCAAATTTGTATATAATTTATGTTTAGGTTACAATTCAGTCTCTGGGTATACAGGAGCTGAATAAAGTTAAACTGAAACGTATATGTCCTTCCTTTCACACCTTCTCTGCACGCCATATGGATGGGTGCCCAAACACTCCAAGTCCTAGAGTGTTCAGGCTCCCATCCACCGCCAAAAATAGGGGGAACATTTTTTGGCAGCAGCGAAGAGTGACCACCAAAAGCAAAGTATCCTAATGCCACGCCCAAAACAAAACCGGTCCAAAAAGGAATATATTTCCTTATCACTGCCTACTTTTAGTGAAAAATTCAGCGGACACGCGCATCATTGAGTGTCCAGGCTCCCATCCATCGCCAAAAACGGAGGAAACAATTTTTTGGCAGCAGCGAAGAGTGCGTATCAAAAGCAAAATATCCGAATGCCATGCCCAAAACAGAAACGGTGCCAAAAAAGTATATATTTCCTTATCGCTGCCCACTTTTAATGAAACATTCAAATCCAGCCGGAAACAGGTAAAGAAACAAGTTGTCCATATTTGAGAAATGAACACCATCCGGTTCAAGACAGGTATCATCAGCCTGAATGTATTCTTGTAGCAGAAAAAAGGCCCCCAATAACTATTATCGCCGTAACAGCTTAACTGTTTAGTCACTTTCTGGCCCTTTCTTTTGCAAAAGGGTAGTTAGGCTAACGCCATGAAAGCCTAGAAAGTATAGGAGACCAAATAACGACCACATTATATAAATTGACTCCAAAAACTCGGTCAGAAGCCTAACATGCTTTCTAAGAACCTTTAATGGGTATTTCTCTAAACCAGTTCCCAAGGATCACATGAGTTGATGCATCAGACATTGACAATATAAATAAATGTCAGAAAAATATGCAGTATGTAAAGGCTTGAGGAAGATTGTAACCTTGAATGTGTGGCGTCAAACCCAAATTGATTGTTAAACGTTTCGAAGTTGTCATAAATTAGCAGCAGAAATAAAAAATAATATAAGTGTAAAGTGTACATGTTACTCTATTTCAGACCTTGAACATTGAATGATTTCTGATGAAGCATGTATCCTTTCCTCCTGTTTCGTGTGCCACTGTTATTTCATTTCAGTCAGCAAACAACTGATATACATTTGTCTGTATATAATATGCACATTTACCCAATTGTAATAACTTTTGCCACCTTGATAATCAAGTTTATGTCTAATCTGAACAGGTCTTTAACTGCATTTTGACCTTTAACCTACGATCGGTTCTTAGACTTGTGTATCAATCATAAAGGCTAAACCATGTAACACTCCGACAGCAATACACGAAGAACATGTATCCTTTTCAAGTAAACTAGCCCGCATTAAAAAAGTTAGCCACACAACTGTGTAAACTCCCTTTAACTAATACAGAAAGATGTCATGTGATGCTGACTATTGGAACGACATTTATCTCATTTATCACCTTCTTGTATGACAACCTAAAACTTGGAGGAAATGTGTTATTAAAATACAATTTGCAACCTGCCCAGGTTCTATTGTGCAATATACCTTTTGGAGTTTATATAACTTTGACTATGACTATTGACTATAAACCCTAGAGCTACACAAACACACACACACACACTCTGTAGTGTGGAACCCTGCAGAGAAGTTGTTATTTTGAATCGACACAGCACAGAAGGGTTTTATAAGTTGGTGACCATGCACTAACTGGTTTAAAGGGCTGTGTATTGACTAGGGACAGGACGAAAAGAAACAGATAACTGAACTTCAATGAACCCCTTGCAAAAATACCTGGTGCAGTATAAATAAAACATCAACCTGGTGCAGGATAATGAAACCTCATCGATCTAAAAGGATTGGCCCAACAATAAACCAATGATCAAATGGAATACCCTTAAATTGAGGCATTATGATAAGTATGTAACTTTTGTCCATGTTTTGAATATGGACACCACTGATAAAGCACTGTCGATGCATTAAATATGAATGTATTAAACAAATGTAGGGAGATATTCCCAAACTCTACACGACATAGTTTCGAAAATCACAAAGCTGCTATGTAGCGAATGTTTTTCTTGTATAACAAGTAAAAAGTGGAACTTTACATACAATACCAACACTGGAGGACTCTATGACCTGTTCCACACATTGCATCCGATACCGACATAACCTTTGACTGGTGTTAAGACAACTCGATGGTTACACAAAATACCAACACTGGAGGACTCTATGGTTACACAAACTGAAATATAGGGCAAAATGTTCGAGAGAATGAAACAAAATAAATCTTGAAAGAAGTGATAGAGATCCAGTCATAATTAAGCATCAGCAGCAACAGCATTCGTATATAAAAATCTGTAATGAAGACATCATTGTACGCAAACTGAATAATTGTAAAGCTGATCGCTAGACGAAAAGCATAGGATGTTTTATAAACAGTCAATTTAGAAGAAAGGAGGCATGAATTGATTTTAAACTGTTAAACAGTATTAATTCAAATGAAAAATAATGCCAAAACCAAGACAATGCTTCCGCACTATCATAGACGCACGCCCCGACAGTATGACGTAACCTACCGCTCTGGGTCATGAATATGCATTGCCTCCATTGTCAGAACAACAACTTTTATTAGCAACAACAGTCAACGGCAGCAAGTTAAAATTAGCTGATATCAACAAACTGTTGAGATATACTTATCCGCAGTAAGAAAACATATTGCCTAAACACTCCAAATACATGGTTAGCATCATAAAACACGATTACACCAACAGCCTTGGAGTTAAATAATAGCAGCAGGAGCTGAAAAAATAGTGCACAACAACGATAATGATAACAGTAGGCGAACATTATGGCGTAATAGACATTTCTCCATCGAGTAGATGGTTTCCAACAGATTATTCCTCTATAAATGGTTTTCATAATAGTTATTAAATAATAAGTGCAGTAGCTATGGACATCATCCGCAGAATGACAACAATTATATTTAGCTCTGCCTTGAGTCGAATAATAATATTTTTCTAATGTGACTCACTGTTATTTACAGGTTTAATTGCCTCTCGACTCAATAATTATTATTATTTTCATTGTTTTTGCAAATTGAATAAATTTGAGTTGAAAATGTAGTCTAACTACTGTCATTACAAACAGGATATTGTGTTTATTTTGATACCATTTTCAATTTCCTAGTGTGAACTGTTTGCAGTAACAAACAATCTACCGCCACCATATCTACAACGAACTTGCAATTTGCATACGCCTGGTGGAAAAAAGATATGATAATTTTTTTATTTATTTTTTTGTAATTTTTGCATTATCTACGACAACAGCATTATAAAGCGTATAAAAATGAGTCCTGTTTCCCGGAGGCTGTGATCTGTTCCTCTATCTGACGAACGTCTTGTGTACGGCCTTTTCTGCAACCAATCGAGTCACTCAACGATATGTGACGTCACTGAATAGCTGAACGTACACCCTTTGGATCTGCTGGGAGGCAACCACTGACTTTTCCAGGTGGGATCATCAACCACGTTACCGGCAGAGAACTAACCATCGAACTGTTCGGCTCGCTTTCCACGACTCATTATCCAGTGTGATTATGAAAACAAAAAAGAGGCGTACAATGTATAAACCTAGCACAAATGAGTACAGATGGAGGACAAATGAAAATAAAATCCTAAATAGTAATACCAACTTATTATAATAACTGATTGTGCAGACTTCATGTAGATCTAGTCTGTTTATTTTTATTTTATTGATTTTTTTTTTTTAATTTTTTTTTTTTTTTTTTTTAAATATTATTAGCATTATTATATATATATTATTATTATTATATTTATTTAATTATTATTATTACCCCACTATTATTATTATTCCCAACACCCAAAAACTCCCTCAGTCGAAACGCACCGAGACACATAAAGATGCTGTAGCATTTAGATATGATATACACTTTAGATTCCTTTAGCCAGCCAGTATATTTCCATTGACTGATATATAACCCCCAGAGGGCAAGGCACACTGCCTGTAGTATTTTGGAAGAGATTGAAATCAGTTCGCGTACGATCATCACTAAATAAAGATTCACTATTACAGACGTCTTGTTCTTTAAACACACCCAACAAGCGTTACACTTGCAACAGTCCTAAACATATTCAGTTAAAAAGTAGTCTAGCGAGACGCAACACAACCACATTGTTCTAATTTAGCATATATATCGAAACAGCTGATTGACCCATTTAGCGTTGGAAATTAACAGCGTGGGGAACTATGACTCACTCCACATTTCGGCAATATTAATTAAATGATTTATGAGAACGTTTATTTAAAGTAAATATCAATGAGAAAGGGAATCTCACAGGATATAAACAAAGGAAGAGACGAAATAAAGCTTATGTTAATAAAATTGAAAGAAAAAGTTGGTCTGACGAGAATCGGAAATGGCCGTCAAACAAAGGAAAATAGAAAACGTTATTCGCATCCTGCCACAACGTGAACATCTGTATGAATAAATTGAAACGAATACGACCTAATCGAAGCTAAAATCACGAGCAACAGGATTATTACAAAATCATAGATCCTGCGAGTCTAATTTCAAGGAAATTAAGTTTTTAACTGTAAGCTCAAAAAACATCATACCTCTCTGTTAAAATCTTGACAGCCGGTGTGCATGTAGAAAAATGCACCGTGAAATTTACTAAATCTCAATAATTATCTACAGCTAGTGTTGCCTCCAATAACCATTGACTATAACAGATATTATAGTCAGTAATATTTTCCTACGGTTTGTATCGCCTTGATCCATGGGACGCAATATATTAAATAGTGTAATAGAATCATGTTTACAGTTTAAAACTATAAGTATCACTAAATGTGACCCATATCCTATTTCGAATCAGAAACAAATTATGGTATAAAAGTCGAGAAGGAAATATAACATTCACAGAACACAGTCAGTCAACCAACACACGTATTTGAAACAAACACCAATCACAAGGATAGAAAAGAGAAAAGTATGCTAAATGGCAAACTCAAACGGTTGAAATATGGGTACCTACTTGGAATGGTCAGTGACAATATGGGTACCTCCTTGGAATGGTCAGTGACATAAAGGCTGCTGGGTTTAAACCAGGTACTAGAGTGCACCATACCTCACGCTTACCCTTCCAATAAAATTCGACCAGCCTTACAAACTATAACCCCTTACAAACTATGAAGTATCAATAGCAATTAGTAGGCAATATAAGTAAAACACAAAATGATCATGTATATATGAATAGAAATTCCCAGAAAGCCACAAAGCAAATACTTGTCAGAAGCCAGGACAAAAAATGAATGATGACGATAAGACAATATTAAAGTCAAAAATTAGGCGTTACCATCCCTTGCCCTATTTAGGTAGAAGCACATGCATTCATTACGATATATAGTATAGAAGGATAGAGATAGAGAGCAGAAAAAGGCCCTTTACTATATACATATACTATAACTATATTCTCTCTAGCCTTCTATACTATATATCCTAATAAATGCCTGTGAGTAGAAGTCATCATAGGGTTCAAAATCTGTCGGGTCATCGCAACATTAATTGTAAAGCATTGTGGCGAACTGTAAATGGGTCAACATCTAAACATGCAGTGCATTGCAGGTGGATAGGGTCATATCCTATTTTGTTATGTTTGTTAACAAGTTTAACACATATTGTATGAATGTGATAATGACCAATAATCTCTAAAAGTCTGTACATATAGTCACCATAGTATTCACGTTGTGACAGACCTTGTAGCAGAAGAGTTCTGACAATACTTTAAGTAAATCAGGGTTATGATAATAAACCTTTGCACATGTCTGTCCGGATATAAAACTCAATGAAGCACTATTAAAGCTGGACTAGATGAAAAGCAAAACAAACTTCCAACTATGTACGGGATTCCTAATTTACAAAAACAGCCTAATAAAGCACACTTTCTTCCTATTTCTAGTGTCTGCACCACTACAAACATCTCCAAAGGTATACTGCCGCTGTAGATCACGTGTTCACAATATTGTGCTAACGCTTATGCTAACTCTTGGATTAATATATTTTAGTCGTTATTACTTTCTTGAAAAAGAATGCAGTAAACGTCCCGCAAACCTTTTCAAAAATAAGCTTATTGCTCTTATTCAATATTTATTTTAGTGAATAAACACTAATGTTTGCTCAGCATTATACTGCGGTAGAATAAAATGTATTCTTTGGCATATCACTCCGCCATTAAAACAATCAAAATGGACTCTACCATTGCGTTTTTCATAGGGTTGCAGTATAGCTTTTGTTCTTACCATCACTTACTAAAATTTCATAGCTCTAAACAGCCTACCTAAAATTAAAATACTAACCTAAATTCATTAAAAATGTCCAAAGTAAGCGGAGTTCCGTTCGATTGTTTTCCACTCAGCACCACTCCATGGCATAGTGGTGTCACGTCGCGGAGATGATTTCTGATAACCATTTTGATATTTTAGCTATGGTCATGTGACAAATATGACGTAATCGCAGACTATTTTCTAAGACGTTGACAGAGTCACATGGTGATCCTGGTAAAGATTGGGTAATGATCACTGTTTAAAGGCTTATCAAAGGAGGTTGTCACCTTATCATTTTGCAACGCATTGCATGTTTAGTGGTTGACCCATTTACAGTTCACCGCTTTGCTTTCCACTTGATTGTGCGATCGCCGGAAAGATTGTGGACCTATGATGACGTCTACCTAAATCCTGAAAGGACGGTAACGTTCGATGGTTGTCTTTAATATTGTCTAGTCGTGCCCTTAACAGTGTCAAAATTGAAATGATCTCTCTTGCCATAGAGTTTGCTTATTATTTCTCAGTTTCAATCGCGAGATGTAAATCGAGTAAAGAAGATATAGCAACTATGAGAAATATTAGCTTTTTTGAGGTGAAGTTCTTTGGAAAGAAAGTATATGTAGTTAAGAAAAGAAAGGGTTGTAATTGTCCAATATATCATCCATATACAAAGAGGTATAATAAAAGGCTTCGATTACATCTGCCTAAGCGTATCTGGTAAAAGACTAAACATGAAACCTCTAACATCACAAAACAAAAACAAATCTGCAACAAGAGTTGCACATTTCGTTCTCATTTGGGATTCCAATAATTTGTCTATAAACAGTAGTGTCATACTTAACTAGTTCCATGTGTAAAAAATATTATATGAATATAAATGCTTCGAAAAAATCTGCGTGACAAGTCCACATGGTGTAATTGTCAAAAACCCTTCAACTAAATATTAGTGAGAATCAGAACTCGTTTACTGAAGTTGCTGTGTACTCAGTTTGAAATTTAAATATTTGCAAACATCAAGGGCGATAACTTTGTAAACCACTCCTCAATTGTTCTCATTGTCAAACAAAACCGAGACCTTAATAATATTACCCCAAAAAGCATGGAAAATCAAATGCTATTTATTACAATCATCGTGAAAACAAATCACATTTCTTAGTCAGAGGACGATATCCTCTTTGTTCAATTAAAATATTATACAGTAATTGATGATATTTCAAAGGAAAGTAGGAAACAATCAGACGATCGAATTTTTCGACAATTTAGAGCAATAACTTGATACTCGTCTAACCTGTCTGAAATCAGTTTGATATAAAGTTACACGCCAAACTGTGTGAAAATCGAAACCAATTTATTTAATGTATTGCGTACGAAAGCTGAAATTTGCATTTTTGCAATAATCAAGGGCAATATCTCAATAAGGCAGGTGTCAATTCTGCTCAATGTCATCTTGTCAAAGTTCATATTCATATAATGTCTCACACTGAATAATGTGAAGATCGGAATCAGTTTACTAAAGTAATGTGTGTACTCAAGTTAAAATGTGCCTATTCTTTCAATAACCAAGGGTAATAACTCTTTAAAGCAAATGTCAGTTTTACTCAGTATTGAACTTGTCAAAGGCCTTGTAGGTATAAGGCCTAACACCATACAACATTTAGTGGAAATCGGAAACCGTTTACTGCAGTTATAGTGAACACAAGAAATTCGCATTATCCCTTGCACAAGACAAAACAAAATTCATAAAAGGTCTATAACTCTTGTTAAAATTAGTAAAGTGTAACATAATCAGGTCTTGATTCTGTAGTTTGATATTTCATAAACACATATAGGTTTCAAATACTGGAACTGTATTTGCCGAAAAGGACGTGTGCAAATTTCTTTATTTTCCTTTGACTGTTTGTTCAGCGATTTTCATATATTGGCTCGGTACGAATGGGTTACCGTAGAAATCTCGATGCTGTTACGAAATGCAAAGTATGCCAGAAGTCCATACAGTGGTTTCATATGTACAAGACCTCCATCTGTTAATATTTAAAAAATCAGGAGTATATCTTTCCGGGTAAACGTTTTCGTTTTTTTCCGGCTTGGGTCCCCGCCTATTATCTCTTCCGGTACAGTTCCCGGCACTACTATTTCACTCCCGCGTTATATTGCAATCCCGTCCTTAGCGGTTGCTATTCGTCCCGGTACCAAACATACTTCCGGTGACGTAATTCACACGCGACGCCCACTCGCACGATTCTTTCCGGCGATGGCCCAAGTCCCGGTATTACACATCC
This sequence comes from Cyrtodaria siliqua, assembly GCA_037043455.1. NCBI lineage: Eukaryota > Metazoa > Mollusca > Bivalvia > Adapedonta > Hiatellidae > Cyrtodaria > Cyrtodaria siliqua. The sequence goes on from JAWPHD010009581.1 coordinate 81,902, forward strand.
GGTGACGTGATCTGCGTAGCTATCTGCGTAACCAGGCCCTCTTGCCTAGCGTCTCCGTGGCTACCGTCTGGTCTGTCGCCCAAATAGCGAATGCTGCGTTCCCACGTCCTATGACGGCGTTCCCAACCTACGACCCCGTAGACCACGCTCCCGACAATACGCTCTACATGCTCTACGCTCCTAGCGTATACGGCTACAAAATATATACCCAGTCTTACAATGTTATCACAACATGTATTTTATAATAGCGCTAAGGTATCACCATACCTAATACTGATTGCAAAGCAATCTTTATTCAGAATGAATACACCCGAATTCTAAAGCTTCTTCGAATAGACATTATGCTAAACTTTAACAAAACGTGTAAAACAATTACAGATGTAATTTATCGACAATGAAATCTCACATTTCTAGATGTAACGCAAAACTTACAACATAATATTTCAACCATAGACTAAATGAATAATTGGTTTTACATCCCGTTAACACATTATAGGCTATAATGGTACAACGATCTCAGAGTGATTGAATAATAATGACAATATGAAAACCAACCTCAGATAGATTTATACTGCACATAAACAATAACCGTTTATGCAATAACGTAATGACAGTTAGAAACCTCCGTAGAAAAGTACATACCATCTGAATCGCGTATTCCATTTACTATCTACAGAACAACTGGCATTATCAATAATGTAAATATATGCCCCAATAACCTCATCAGACAATAATTTGCTAAAATATTCTGACGTTTGAAAACGTACAATAATTAAAGACAATATCCTGCTAACTATCTATAGTTTTTACCGGCAGATATTTACTTCAGAACAACAATTTAAATATGACAATAATTTACAACAAATAAAAGAGATCTGACTTACCCCTTGCCGTTATGGTAATGGTCACTACTACTCTGGATAATGGCTTGCGATCCTGTGACAAGTTCTTACGATTTCGACACCCATATATACAGTCCCTATATGGATACCTGGTGAAACACGCCATCCATGCAAATGTCGTGTTATTCGGACTGCTCGGACTGCACGTGTCGTAACATTTATTAGGCCCGCACTAGTAAATACTGGCAAATTTACTCATAATACACAGCTTGTAAAATCATAACTTTCTTAATAGTTGATGGATTTCGATGAAATAAACGCCAAAACAACTTATTCTTTATCAATAGAATGACTCTAGTACAAGATCATTTATTAGATATAGCCATCGATTAGAGGTGACGCGCTTGGCAAAAATCTACAAAATTCCTATTCAAAATCAGGGAAAATGAGGCCCCGACAAACACAGTTAAAAACTCTTAAGTAAATATGCACTCATTTTGTTACACTAATATTGCTTATATTTGGATCAAAATGTATGTGTAACAGTTCGGTTAGAAAAGCTATAGCAAAAATACCACAATCGGAACCGCTTTCCTGTCTTTACACATCTGGAACTGAAACATGGATAATATTCCCGGAAGCATATATTTGAGATGGCTGTACAGAAATCGAGGAATTGATTGCTTTTATTGTGATTTTAATCTATCTAAAACTGTAATTGATTCTGACTCTTTTGTTTTGTACGACGAAATCCAATGCGATTTTCCATTATGGTGAACTTGAGCACACGGAGGTGGCCGATTATTGAATGTTTTGCTGACGTTCCAGATTTGTTCTTTATCATGTGGAACTAACAGAGTATCCTGTAAACCAGTATTTAGATTAAATTGACAGAGTATCCTGTAAACCAGTATTTAGATTAAATTGAGCCTTTTTTTGCGCGCGGTATTTATAATTTTGTCATTCAGCCACCCAGAGTCGTTTTGAATTAAAGATTTGTCGTCTAATGTGAGATCGTAATTTTCTTTCCAATAGGAAATGTCATGTAAATTATTACATCTTTCATCAAAGTCTAAATCATTTGATTCTTCTAAAATGCAAGGCAATTCTGGAACGTCCTCAAATCTCATGTTTTTACGCGCTGTATTGTGTGTTTCTTTATATTTTTCTCTCAGTAATTCAAGATGATGGAGTAACATTTAAAATTCAGTGAAGTGGGAGTTTTTTCATGTTTCTTTTGGCTTTTAATTATTGAATCTTGGGCAATAATTACTTCAAAATCGGATTTTTTTTTGTCCAGTTTTCTTAGATTCTCGAGGATTGTTATTTTTTATTAAAAGTGAGAGATTTTTGACAGACATAGAATTGTTATTTGTATTTATATCAAATGCTAATGTTACTGATAAAATATGATAACATGTTCCGGTTTTACTATCGCAGCTGCAAGTTTCCTTTGTAGTTAATGTTACCACAAGTCTTTGATGCCTTCAACCAAAAATACTTTTATGGAAGGCACCCAGTGATTTTTGCTTTATTTAAAGGGTCCTCCAAATTGAAAAATAAAGTGATTTTAAATGAAAGCTTATTATAATAGAATGTCAATGTCATCGTCCGTTTTCTCAAAAACCGTTGATAAAAGCAAGTTTTATAGGTATGAAGTTTACCTGTACATAAAAAAACTGGTGCGCGGCCGATCTTCGGAAAATGACGTCATAAGGGGTTGACCAATCACATCTTCCGTACAAATTACCTAATTTACACAATCAATTATGGCGCGTATCTATGTGTAAACAAACCCTTACTCTTGTTGGATGTTCATTTTTCTCATATAGCCTAAGTGTTTTAAACCCTGGAATATTGATGTGTTCGTGTCTTCATCATGGGTGAAAAGGTGCTCATTAAGCTTTTGTAGAAAAAGTAAACAGGAAGGCAGTGTAAGTCTCCACACATTTCCATGTGGCCGTCATCGAACTAAATGGATTGAACTTGTTGTTTTGCAAAACGGTGTGAAATGGAATTTTTCTTGCGTATGTTCGGACCATTTTATTGAGAAAGATATGTAACGAAAACGAGATTACCGTATTTACTCTATCAGTTCGGACGGGATAAAATACAAGAGGTCAATGACCTTGAAGCTCTACTGATTGATTTTGATTTCAGGAAGTAGTCGCTACAGACTTGTTTTTTAAAAAAAATTGCTAGGATCAATTAGACATCAAGAGCAACATTCCTGTGAAGTTTCATGAAAATCCGTCAAGTAGTTTCAGAGGAGTAGTCGCTACAAATTTTCATTATATAACTCTGTGTAAACAAAGATGGCCACTGGCAGCCATGTTTAACGTCGAATCAAAATAATGTTTGGCTCTTATAACCATCATGTCATGCTGATCATTTTACAAAAAGTCCCATATCAATATCACTTATAGTTTTCAAGACGTAGTCGCTACAAACTTCTTTTTTAACAATTTATTTTTAGCTGTGGCGGCCATCTTGAATTTCTGGCCGATCTGAAATTTTGCTAGGATCAATTAGACTTTAAGAGCAATATTCCTGTAAAGTTTCATGAAAATCTGTCAAGTAGTTTCAAAGGAGTAGTCGCTACAAGTTTTTACTATATAACTGTATGTAAACAAAGATGGCCTCTGGCAGCCATGTTTAACGTTGAATCAAAACGATTTTTGACAAGGACCAACATCATGTCATGCTGATCATTTTAGAAAAAGTCCCATATCAATATCACATAGTTTTCAAGAAGTAGTCGCTACAAACTTGTATTTTGAAAAATTATTTTTAGCCGTGGCGGCCATCTTGAATTTCCGGCCGACCTGAAATTTTGCTAGGATCAATTAGACATGAAGAGCAACATTCCTGTGAAGTTTCATGAAAATCCGTCAAGTAGTTTCAGAGGAGTAGTTGCTACAAGTTATCATTATATAACTCTATGTAAACAAAGATGGCCGCTGGCAGCCATGTTTAACGTCGAATCAAAACGATTTTCGACAAGGACCAACATCATGTGATGCTGATCATTTTAGAAAAAATTCCATATCAATATCACTTATAGTTTTCATGAAGAAGTCGCTACAAACTTGTTTTTTAAAAACCTATTTTTAGATCTGGCGGCCATCTTGGATTTCACATCAACATGAATTTTTGCTAGGATCAACTAGACTTCATGGGCAACATTTCTGTAAAGTTTCATGAAAATCCATTCAGTAGTTTCAGAGGAGAAGTCGCTACAAAAAAAGGTTTACGGACAGACGGACAGACGGACGCCGCACCACGGCATAAGCTCTACTGATCTCTGATCAGTAGAGCTAAAAATTGGTGTCCGGAAATATAACTTTCCAAAATTAATTCATTTTTGCCAATGTCCGAATATTTTGAGAGGGAACGGTAAATTAACATTCTACAGTAAGTATTTTTAATTGTGATGTTCGGGGCAATCTCACCTTCGTTGTTTACGGTAATTACGAAAATCCATCCATTAATTATCACTTATTGGTTATTATTCGGCTATTCTATAAACTGTCTAAAATTACGGTACTCAACTTGGGCAAACTGTAAAACCTGTGAAATCAGTACACCGAGACAGACTTTACACGCGGGTAGAGTTAGTTATGCGGTGAGTGAGCGGTACACTGTTTGATCTGTGGAACTGTCACGTTCTAGTCACAAATGTAGGTATATGCTGGCTAGTGCGGACTGTGTAATAGTATACGGTGCTATATGCGATTCAATCCACAACAGTGAACTAATAAAAAATATGTAAACAATGAACTAATGAACAATTATGACATTTAGTTTATTATATTAAATTATTATATTTTGTTTGAAATGTAGCAATGAACTTTATTGAATAATGAGACAATGCAATTTTTAAACATGTTGATTATTTTATTACAAAATAAAAACATATAAGGTATCGCAGAAAATAAATTAAAATTATAAAATAGTCGTGTTCTTTGTCCATTTAATTGCACCATCATGTTATTCCTCAAATCGAAGCTAAAAAACAAAGCATGCCATGCTTATAGTATTAAATAAAAAATAGTATTTGGACAGACACCAAATCGCACAGCACTTTACCTGTGTGAGCGAGTCCGAATTGTTTTGCTGATAATGGAATGGCCCACTAGCTACTACAGCGACAACACAAAACAACCCGTAACACCTACATTGGAATGGTTTTACCTGGTTTAAACAATTGTTTCAACACGCGCCTGACCGATTACACAGAATTTATATGGATGTATGTTTATAGCATGGGTCAGTAATAATGTAACTGTTTCAAAATGGCTCGTTAATAACAGTAAAAAATCACAACCAAAAGCTTTTTATTTAATTGCATCAAACAAGTTACAATTAAATTCATTGAAGTATATTCTGCTGCCTCTGTTGGTAATTATCGAGATGCAATCAGCAATTAGAAGAAGTCGTTGTTCGCAATTTTAACCCTTCATTTTCGGCGAATAGTTCATCTTTTCCCGCTGTCCGAATGTATAAAACCATCAAAACTATTGAAATAAGATTAATTTCTTAATATGTCCGAACACTAGTTTTATTATATCCTTCAATTAATTAGGTGTCTGGAATTAATGAGTGTCCGGACTCGTTGAGTAAATACGGTAGGTATCGAAAACTTAAAACCAATGCTGAAACCTGACGCAATTCCCCGATTCTCCGATTTGCAGACCCACTGACGGAGACACAGTCACAGGATGAAGACATTGAAGAATCCAATACCATGAGTTTATTTGTATTATACGTTTATTGTTTTCATTTATGCTTTATACGCTCAAAATTAAAGTGGATGGGGAAAACAAAATGTGTTCAACATTTTCCACTTCGCTCGCATTGTTTACTTCGTTTGTGTCCGCCATTTTCGTTTCTAATGAACCATGGGTAATGCGTGACGTCAACAGGGGTTTTCCATTCGGCTGTTTCCGTGAAACCTCAGTTACGTTTCCGTGACAGGTGTGTATTAGGGGCAAATGTGCCGTATGGATTCGTGATTTACCGATGAACGAATAGGTTTACGATGTTGATCGAAGTATTTTTAGAAACTGCTAATCATTATCTTTGTAATACAAAGGGAAGTTATTTCAATTTGGAGGACCCTTTAATGATTTATTCTGCTAACATGTTTTGTTTTGTTATTATTTTTTCTGCCTTTTCGTTCGGAGTTAGACTTATCGCCGATAATAGTTGCATTTTTATCAGTGAGCACGTCATTTAAAATAAAATCATCGTTTTCGGAAGGTGAATTGATTTCTTTATATTTGTTTTCTGGGGAATTGAATTCGGGTGTAATAGGTGAGTATATTTCCTTATTTTTTTCTGAATCCTTGTTTAATTTGTCTGTTATTTCTGGGGAATTAATTTCTGGTGAGTGTGTTTTATGTATTTCTGGGGTATTAATTTCCGGTGATTGTTGTTTACGATTTTCTGAGGAATTAATCATTTTCGCTGATTGATTTTTAGCTTTTTCTGTGGAGTTAATTTCTGTCAACGGATTTTTAGCTGTTTCTGTGGAATTAATTTTTGGTGATTGATTTTTATATTTTTCTGTGGAATTAACCCTTTAACTTTTTTATTATATATAAATATATCTATTTCAGCTAATAGCGATATAAACATAAGGAAAAAAGAAACCAGTTTTAAAGTTATAACCCAGCCAGCATGACCATATCGGATAGATATCGGTAATTGGTCGGAATGTCGGCAGATCGGTCCGATGTCTATCCGTTATCTATCCGTTTTCGGGCAATTCAAAAAAGCCGTGCAGACTTGCCGCTCTGTTACCGATATCTATCCGATATCGGTAACAGAAAGGCAAGGCCCGATGTCTATCCGCTATCTATCCGTTATCTGTATATAGGAAATATATCTATCCAACATCGGTCCGATATAGGCGTGCTGACTGGGTTTGCGTGTTCTTTTTATGATTTGCTGAAAAGATATCTGTCTGATGTCGGCTATATATTGGATATGCCGACGTCGGGCCGATGTAGAGCCGATTAATTCAATATTTTCCAATTTTTGCATTTTTTTTTGTATGGCATGCTAAATTGATTGTTCAATGCATTAATCTGAATGTATATAGCACATTTCTTCTAATGTCTATTATTATATATCGGGCCAACGTCAGGCCGACGTAGTTTGTATCAATTGATACCATATATCGGGCCGCTGTTACAGATATTCCTCGCAAATTTATATTGTTTACATTGCAAAATGATGCTGCCAACATTCACAAGAGTTTTATTTATTGCTAATGAATATTTTTCCAATCGAGCTAATTGAGATAAGCACCAACAAAAAAATATATATAAGGTAGTATATATAGTGAAAAAATGTCAGTATTCATTAAATCGATTTGATAAAAAAATCTGGCGGAATTAATCGCCCGATAATCTTGTATGTTGCGAAACATATATTTTGGATTGGTAATCCGATGCTCTAGCTATATACTGTGCTAGCTGGATGGTGATAATAGAACGAATTTGATGTTGTTCTGATAGATGTCATTTTGATATTGGGCCCACTTCGGGTCGAAGCTATATCGGATACATATCGGATAGATAACTAACCGATATTGGACCGATGATGGATAGTAAACTAAAACGATGTCTAACCGATATTGGACCGATGTGTAGCCGACAAGATATCGGTCCGACTTGAAGCCGATGGGAACGCCAATCTCGGGCCGATATCGATTGCGATACTGGTCCGATATAAAAAAAAATATCGGGCCGATGAAGGCTAGATATAGGATTGCTGGCTGGGAGTACATTTATACAAATATTACGATATGTTAACGATCATTAACAATTGTTCTTTGTGAAGCAGAACAAGTTTGCTACATTTCCACCATGCAGCTGGAAGTGATTGAAAATGTCCATCTTTAGAAGTTGGATTACAACACTTTAAACGAAGCACCGAGCGGCGTAGGTTGGTCGAAGAGGATTTACTGTCTAGATCCTTTGTCATGTTGAAGGGGCGTGCAAAAAACAGAATGCGTTGCATGTATTTTGTTATAATTTTACTGAAACAAAGTTATGCCATTTATGTGAAGAAGTTGATTTTCTAACCGCGATCGTCGTTAAATTTAGCTCATCTCCTTTCTCAATAAACTTTTGTGGGGTACTTTCTCGAAGGCGCTCTGAAGTCCAGATAAACGACATCGACTTCCTCACCGCTATCTATAGCCTCTGAACAGTCATCAAGACACTCCAATAACTGGGTAGCACAGGAGCAGACCTGTCTGAAACCAAGTTGGTGAATTGATAATAGTAGGTTCTTGATTAAATGGTCAACCATTTCTATTCTAACAATGTTTTCCATTATCCGACAAGATATCGATGTAAGACTGATTGGTCGATAATTTCCCGGCTTCACCTTTTTCCCTGATTTGAAGACTGCGGTGACATTGGCTGTTTTCCATAGTTCTGGCAGTTTTCCTTCATTCATAGATTTCTTGAAGAGATGTGTAAGGAGTGCAGTCAATGTATTCGCACATTCCTTGAATATTCGAGGTTGGAGATTATCTGGTCCTTGTGATTTAGAAGACTTGATTTGAATTAACAGTTTGTTGACAATTTCCTCTGTAATATTGATGTTTCTTGATCTATCAGTAGTTGTTTTTTCTTCCACTATTGGTATAATATCAATGTTATAATTGGTAAATACAGACACAAAGTCGTTATTCAGTACTTCGGCTTTTTCGTTGTCATTCCTCGTTATACCGCCATTGATAGTTTCTAAGTTGCTGTTAGAATTTTCTTTTGTTTTGGTGTTTGATCGGACGTATTTCCAGAATAGTTTGTTATCGGTTTTGATTTTTGTTGCCAAATCCTTTTCATAGTCATATTTACATCTTCCCAATTCGTAGACAACGTTATTCCTTGCTAATTTATATTCATTGTAGTTTATTTCATGTTTACGGTGTTTATATTTGGTCCACTCCAGGCCTCAGTTATTGGCGTTTCCCCTATCACATCGTTCCAATCTACGTCATCCAGATCACTATTCATTGAGTATAATCACCTTCATGGAATTTCAATTTTGGTGTATTGTTGACTTCAAGGTCAAAATAACAATTAAATTTAAAGTTTAGGGTTATGTGATCAGTTTTCCCTAGATTTGAGTCATAATTGATTGATACAATCATATGTTCCTCATTTGAAAATATGAGTCAGTTAAAGGTTCATCACCAGCTCTATATCTGGTCGGTTCAACAACATGTTGAAACAGAAAGTTATCTCTGATACTTTCAAAGAAGACATTTGCAGGGTACTCATACCCACATGTGGTTCTCATAACATCCCAATTGATTTCTTTAAAGTTAAAATTTCCCATAATTAATACATGGGAATACCCATTCGAACAGTCACTATTGGGGCTTCTATATACACATCCTATGATTATAAGTTTGTCAGTAATGTGGAGTCTTACTTCACACCATATAGAGTATTTGTAATAAGAGTCGGCATCAACCAAGATTTCATTTAAGCTTATTTTTTTATAGACTACTCTCCCTATTTGTAAACCTGAGGTATGCATATCAAAGCCATCAATTTGAGAATTCTTCACATTGGACTAAAGTTGAATATTTTGGTAAAATTTCGGATAAGGCAATAATGTCATAGTGTTTAGAATTAATTAAATATGAGAGCTCAGATTTTTTCTCTTTGGTTAAGCAATCGACATTTGTATACAGAACACTCAAACTGTCCTCCTTTTTGATCACTGTATTTGACTTACGGACTAAAATCTTTGTCCTAGTGTTCATGTAATCCAGGATGTTCGTCATCACTATTAGATATAGATGAGAAATCATTATCCATGTTAGACGGTAATTGGGTTAACCCGCCCACAATTGTAGCTTCAAGACCTAAAGTGTCAGTGGTATGGGTTGTCTAGATGTTGATTTTCAACTATCGAAAGATCACCTGGTAAGTCTTCAGTATTACTCTCCGATATGTTTGCGCCCCTAAAGTAATTCTCCAGCATGTGTCCTGAGCCATGTTGACTAGTAAGAATGTGCTGGTTAGGTTGACTTGGTTGTATTTCCATATCTTCAGTCACCAGTTTATTCACCTTTGGGGCAGCTTCTGACCTAACTTTCCTTCTCTCTATTCTTTGCACTTCTGTTAGGTCTCGACTGATAATTACTCTTTTATGCTCATCATCTACTTTGGTTGCTATAAATCTGATGTTAGTTATTAAAAACTTCTTTTGTTTTCATTATCCAAAATTACCTAGGTAACTCTTTTGGAACCAAGTGTTTGCTTTCCTAACCTGTATATGGCTGCTATTGAGAGGTCATCTAAGCCTAGCCCGAGGGCAATAGAGAATACTTTATCTTTATCAGCTTGCATATTTGCTTCCTTATCTACATTGTTTGATTCACTCAAATTAAAGAGTACAATGTTCAATTCTCTTCTCTTTCTACCTTCCATTTCTTTAAATCTCAATTCTACTAGTTTATTTTCTCCTCACTAATATCTGAGACTGCCTCCTTTTTAACCCCCTCAAGTTTTTGAGCAATTTCCTTAGACGTGTTGAATGTAATTTGATTAACTCTATTTTTAACAACCGAAATTCTTTCATTTTGAATTGTTTGCATATTGTTAGCGTACTAGTTATGTTTTCCAAAGTGGGGTGTAGTACCTTTGCATGGTTTACAGTACCAAGTGAAGTCCTCAAATTCCCCATTTTGGACACAGTTGAAAGCAGATTTCGTCATTCCCGTGCATATTAAACAATTTTTTAGGGAGCAGCCACCACACACCAAATAGTCATCACCTTTTTTAAGTTCAATATCACATTTTGGGCATGGATATTAATGAACTGGGGCTTTTCTTTGACCTTTTGGATTTAAACCCAGAATTCTTGTTGAGAATTTTTTTTAGCGTACTAAACACTGATGCCATGATTATAAATTTTAAGTATATCAGAAAACAGGAGGATTACAAATTATATAGAGGTAGGGCAGTCCCAACACTCAGAGTTTGTTGATAAAGGATAACTAGTAGATATTATTGGGTTTGAACCCAGTAACCGTTATTACCCACAGCTAGCCAAGTCTTTGTTTTATATATAATATATAATATTATGACTCTTTAAATGACGTTTGGTGTTATGGTGAACACAGAAGGATAGTTTTGGTCACTATTCCATTTCACACAGGCGATCAGCTTCAGTGGTAGAGCAGTCCCCACTCTCCCAAAGATAATCACAGTATGCAATGGGGTAATCCAGCAGGCAGACCAGAAATAAGTCGAGCTGTCACAAACAAAATTTATACTATGGATATGAGGTACGAGTCCCCACACTCAAGTTGAATAAGTTAACCCCAGGTCAGTGTCAACATTTTGGAAAATGGCATAATTAATGCAAAAATATATTGGAAATTTTGTATAGCCACTTCCTGGCAACGATGGGGACATGGTGAACCCCGTCAAGGAGGATCACAGAACTATTGGAATAACATGTTTTGGGCCCCTTGCGGCTGTGTATGAAATCCAAGGCAAATTTTGGAGAGTTAAAGCCTAGTTCCTGGTTATAGGAATATTTTACTGTATTAAGATCCTTTATTTGCACATGCAGATCTTTGCCATCCGTGCTCTCCCATTCAACAATACCTCTGGACCGGTTCTAGTCCTTTGTAAAGATTAGTGGAATTTGAAGGATCCCTATGTGGATATTGTCATATATACTGTTTAGGACAACTAACCGGTCTAGTACAGCCCTAATGGCAGTAACAAGTTCATCTGAACTCTTGTATTGAGGATATATAAATTTGCCAACTTTGCCTGTGACATCACACGTAAAGTGCCAGAAAAGAACTTTAGCCTCATTGTTATTCTTGGATAATTGTGCAATGTTTGAATCTAAGAATCTTAGTCCATCGGCAGATTTCCTTTTAGACCTGCACCAAACCACCTCTGGTTTATTTAAGGTTATATTTAACGTTTCTGGAATTAAATAATTCCCCTTGCTGTCGATCAATATAAAAAGTTTATTTGTGGATGGTTGAAGCCCATGCCCAGGATTCGCCTGCAAATATTTGTGTATTTTTCCTATCTCTGATGACATAATAAAGCATACCAGACGAATGACCTTTAAATTGTAAATTTAAGATTGAAGTTATAAATTTGAACTTAGATGGCGAGCGTTCCGACGTGACTCAAATTTACTGTATTGATAACTGTTAAATATATGTTCAAATTTAAACTCAATACAATCAGATGCATACCTTGTAGAATTCTGGAAACAATATATTACAGGACAAAAAAAAAGAAATTAGTTCAGGCAAGTGGTGATGTAGGGCAGTCCCCACGCTTACAATACCCGACTCAAGATGGTGAAAGTTTACATGATTAAATGGCGCTTGTTTGTACTGGTATTTACCAGTGATAAATTATTATAAACAAGTAATTAGTAAACTAATGTGTAAGAGCTAGTAATTAAGTAACAAGCCTCATATTATTTATTTTAAATTTGAGTAAATTTAGGATTTATGAATTAAAGAAAAACGAATCTGTAAAGATTTAGAAATTTTTTCCTTTGTTCCAAATTGGAACGAGACACCCGATCAAGTCCGAAAGAAAAAAATACTAAACTTTCCTTATTAAATAAAATTAAAAAACTTATGAGCCATCCTTAATGATCGTAGAAAGATATCAGATGCTTCCTGAAGTTTGTTGAGCTGGGATGGCGATGTTTCACGTGGATTTTGAAGTGATAATGCGAGAGCACATTTTGAAGACGTCTTGCTTCAAAGCAGCTGACATTTGAAACATCGACTTTAAAATCTTCATAAACGTCAAGTTTCATCAATAAGCATTTATGAATTCTCTACACTATATACTACGTTACCACATCACCGTATTAATGACAATCTTATTGCGCTCAATCAAAAAACATTCGCTAGGGAAAATACTACATTTTTGACCTGTAATAATATTAAAGAGTTTTTTACTAACGGCAGTTTAGATAATTACACTACGTGGACTTGCCATGAAGTTTGTGAAGCACTCATTTTCCTATTAGATAATATTTTCGTCAGGTATGGAACCACCGTTTATAGACAAATTGTTGGTATCCCTATGGGTACGAACTGTGCACCACTTGTCGCAGATTTGTTTTTATATTGCTATGAAAGAGATGTCATGTTGAGTCTTTCACCAGATACCCAGGCAGATATTATTGAAGCATATAATTACATCTCTCGGTATCTGGATGACATATTGACCATTGAAAAATCTTTCTTTCCAATTATGGTTAATAACATTTATCCTAAAGAATTTCAGCTTAACAAGGCTAATATTTCTGATAATAACGCTTCTTTTCTTGATTTAGATCTCTCTATTGAAAAATGGTGAAATTATTAGCAAAATCTATGACAAGAGAGATGATTTTATTTTGACATTGTTAATTATCCCCACTTAGATGGGGATGTTCCCCGAGCAACTTTTTATGGGGTATATGTGTCTCAACTTATTTGTTTTTCAAGAGCTTATACTCGAGTTGAGGACTTTAATATTCGTAATCTTTGTATAACTAAAAAGCTACTCCATCAGGGTTACCGTTACCATAAACTTCGTAAAACCTTTGTAAAATTTTATTATCGTAACCCTGAGCGTCTTTCCAAATATAGAAGCAATTTAAGGACTATCACAACCTGACTTCTATGGTGATGTGATTTACAAACTTCGTAAGATTCTTGGTCATGATCACTTTCATACTATCTTTGTTAAAAACTTGTTAAAAGGTTTATCAAAAGAGGCTATGTCTTTTTGCAACGTACTGCATGCTTGGTGGTGGACCCATTTACAGATCGCCACAATGCTTTCGTCTTTAATTGTACGATGACCGGACAGGCTGTGGACCCTATGATGACACCTACCTAAAGCCCTTTAGGACGGTGGCGTTTGATGTTTGTCCGCGGTCTTGTCTTGTCGTGCTCTCAGTGGTTTATTCTCTTGTTGCTCTGGCTTCTGCCAAGTCATCGAGTACCTTCATTGTGGTTTTCCAGGCTTTTTTTTTGTTTTTTGTATTTATATATACACGAGCATCTAGGTGTTTTACTTATATTGCCTTTTAACGCTGCCTTGTTGGTTGGAGAATATTTCATGGCGGGGATTTCTTTATTTGCACTGTCCCGTTTAATTGGGATGACAATATGGTAAGTGTGAGGTTTGGTGCACCCTAGAACCTGGTTTAAACCCCCAGTTCCAAGGCGGAAGCCCTATTGTCAACCATTTTGTGTTTGCGATGTCGTTTGCATTTATTTTATTACGTTTGCCTTCTCGTTTGTCTGTTTGCGTGTTTGTTGTTGTGTTTTGTGGTTGACTGTCGTCATTAAATGCTACTTTCCCTGTCCGATTTTTATCTTTCTTTTTTTAACTGATATTGAATTCTGCTCAACCCGGGGCTAGAGGGCGTGAGCGGTAGCTAGCATATTTCACTACCACTCATGAACAGTCTCAATCAAACCGAGACTGCAATATTTCGTATGTGTCGTGCTCGGCCGTTTCTAAAGGTCCATTATCATACTCTTTTTTTATAGCACAGTGGCGTTGCTTGTGCAGTGTGGCGGCAGATAAACGTCTCCCCGCGCTTGCAATCAGTACTGTTATTCATTCGATCTTTGGAGATCGTTGAGCCCGATACTTATAGTTAGTTATCGGTGGTACATTTTCAATTTCTTTGTTTTCTTACTTAATTTTTGATTCGGTGGTTCCACTACTCCAGCCGATAAAAGGCTCTGGGTATTGTTTAACCACTCATAGGATATGTTGTCTGCTTTTTATACGCAGGCTTCATAACCGCTGCTCCCAACTAAATTCCCTTATGTTTATTTCGCTCTTCGGGGCATTTCATTTTATTAGATACTGGGACCATACGCCGTACGACATGGGGAATACATTAAAGAAGGCTAACTCCATGTCCACCGCCATATGCATGCCATCTTCGGTATGGTTAAAATTGTGTGCTGTTGATTTTATGAATATTGAGTTCTGCTCAACCCGGGGCTAGAGGGCGTGAGCGGTAGCTAGCATATTTCACTACCACTCATGAACAGTCTCAATCAAACCGAGACTGCAGTATTTCGTATGTGTCGTGCTCGGCCGTTTCCAAAGGTCCATTATCATACTCTTTTTTTGAAGACATGCGACCTTCAGTAGACTGGGGAAGAAAAGGTGAGAAGATTGTATTATGTTTGGATCTTTTGGTGCTTGTGCGTGTTTCTATATACCAAAAGTATACGTGCTGCAGTAACTTGTTGAGCTATATCCTCATTGGACACAACTGAGAGATCCGGACAGCGGATGACTCCCTTGGCTGTATTCAAAGAGATATGTTGGAGTACAGTCAGCTGTGATACTAAAAAAATAGAATTCTGGAAATAGTCAGGATGTTGTTTTTTGTCTGTTTCGATTAAAAGTGTTCCATTTTTTAATTTGTTTCACATTTTCTGCAGTGCCTTAAATTGGCTTTTTTTCAATAACGAAAAGTTATAGTTGTGCTATAAGGAAGAAAGTAGTAGAAAACGTGGAAATATTTGTGGTTGTTGAATTTCTCCTTCAGATCTTTAGATTCATCTGAGTCGCCAGTTGTTTGTCAGAATCGTTTTATATTTCGTTCAGTACCCGTTGTAAATAACTGCAATTCGACAATGGGTCTCCTCCCACCTCGGAGTCTAACAAGGGCCGCTATGTATGGAGTGGATTTCCAACTACTAGCGCTTCGTTCCAATATTTCTTTCCACATAACCTACCTACACTCCAAGTTTCACTTAATCTCTCACTCCTAACTGAATTTATTGCCCAAAATCCATTTTTTTTTTAGTGACATGACCTTGACCCAGTGACCTCAAATGCAATCCCAAGCTTACTTTCCATGTAAGCTACCTACACAGCAAGTATATTTGCAATGTCTCATTCCTAAGGAAAGTTATAGCCCATAAACTTTTTTTTTTTAGTAACAGTGACATCAAATGCAATCCCAAGCTTCCTTTCCACACAAATGCAAGCTACCTACACAGCAAGTTTCGTTCCAATATCTCATTTCTAACTAAACTTATTGGCCGGAAACCATTTTTCTATTTTAGTAACAGCAAACTTGACCTTGACTCCAGTGACCTCAAATGCAAATCAGCTTCTTCCTTTCCATATTAGCTACCTACACAGCAAGTTCTTTTTCAATATCGCATACCTAACTTAATTTATTCAGTGGAAACCTTTTTTTCTATTTTTAGTTACAGTGACCTTGACCCCAGTGACATCAAATGCAATCCCAAGCTTCCTTCCATATACGCGCAGTAAGTATTGTTCCAGTATCTCATTCCTAACTAATATTATTGCCCCGAAACCTGTTTTGTGTCGGCTTAAAAAATATGTTACCTAAGTTCATGAAAACTCCATTAATCAAGGGAATGTTGTTATACATTTCCAATCACTCTGACTTTCATTTGGCAGAGTTATGCCCCTTTTCAAAAATTTAAACTGCAACCTAACCTAGCTCATAACTTGGCAAAATATTGACCTAGGATCATGAAACTTTAAAAAGGTTTTACACTTAAAAAACCCTGCTCCATTATTCATGAAGGATTGCACCCCATGTCTTCAAACTGTACTGTATTGTAGTTTCTGAAATAAGCACACGGCAGGTAACACAAGTGTTCCGTGGAACACCCTTCTAATCTATTTTAGTAACAGCAAACTTCTGTACTGTTGATTTTTATGAATATTGAGTTCTGCTCAACCCGGGGCTAGAGGGCGTGAGCAGTAGCTAGATACCGCTCATGAACAGTCTCAATCAAACCGAGACTGCAATATTCCGTATGTGTCGTGCTCGGCCGATTCCAAAGTACTCTTTTTTACTTGACCCCAGTGACCTCAAAATGCAATCTCAGGCTTCCTTTATATATTAGCTACAAATGCAGCAAGACGTCTCATTCCTAACAAAAGTTATTGAGTGGAAAACAGTTTTCTATTTTTAGTAACAGATATACTCAAGAGAGACCTTGACGTCAACCCAGTGAACTCATATGCAGTATAAAGGTTACCAGGTCTGCCTCGTCTTAGACGTCCAACCTGGATCTTCACCGCGTGCACGTCGCAGCGTGGGCACTGTCAGCAATCATGTAGGGTGACCTAATGGGTCGCCCTTGCCAGCACATCCTACAAAGTTGTACGAGTTAGGATTGCGGATCTGGTCTTACTTATAGTGTAAGCTACTGGCTTATATGATGCAGTACTAACGGAATGATTGCTGATTGACCGAGAGTGAAGATGTCTCCTTCGTCCCGCCAGACGTGGAACAGCGCCAGGAACAATTACAACTGGAGGGAAGCCTGGCGCTGTACACGGAGCGAAGGAGTCATATCAACCTGCGTGCCAGAAGAGTATAGAACTATACTACTATATTTGCTATAGCCACCGCGGGGACGCAGGTTGCAACTGGCGGGTGTGGCCCTAAAGGGGATCGCCCAGTAGAGTAGACAGCACCACCTAGACGTCGTTCCAGACCTCCCACTTCACCGCCACAGCGACAACCACAGAGCGAGAGCGACAACCACCAACACACAATCAACAGAGGCGACGACACAGCAACACAGCAGCACCAGCTCAACCAACACACTTCAACTAGAACAGTCTAGACTCTATTGTGCCGTCGCGGCAGGGCTACCCTGTCGTGTTTGTTGGTGGGGGGACTATAAACCTCAGAACTACACACACACACTCGTCTTAGGCGTGACATTAAAAAAAAAAAAATGGACAAAATATAAAAAAAATATCTTTCCCAAAAGTACAAGACTTAGAGCTCTCTTATATTGCATGTGGTGTTGGACTCACGGTCCTCAAGCGCATTTAACAAATGGTGATCCTGGAGTCAAATCTGGCCGTGCCCTTGGGGTCACAGTTTACTTTACATAGTTATTTAAGAAAAGCATTGTTTGTTTTGGACAAATAATTATAGACATCATGGAAAATAGACAAAAGTTTCTATTCTTCGCAGATTCTGCTTTACAGATGCTAATTGTTTTTTCCATCAGATAAACAGAATACATATAAGAGCCATGTTAGCCAGAAGAGCATCCAGAGAACCTCTTGGGCCTCTTTGGTTTAGCCATGATTTTGTAAGAAGTTCAATTTGGGGAATTGGTAAAATTGGTAAAATTCAGGTTGTTTTTAGTAAAAACAGATGTGTCCCCCACTGGGGATAGGGCCATAAATCTGCAAAAAATATTCGACTGAAACACGATGACGATATGCGCAACCATAGATCTACATACACCTGTATATCCATGGCGCAACTAAGTTTGGTCTGATCATCCCTATCAAGTTTCATTAAAATCCGGCCAGGGATTCAGGAGAACTAGTCCGGACAATGTTTCTGTATAAGGTGCCATAAATCTGCCAAATACCATTTATACTGATCATCCCTACAAAGGATCATTGATCTATATAGGAAGATTCTGGTGAAGCTTGGTGAAAATCTTACCAGTAATCAAGAAAAGATAAATAAATGAGTCGGACGCACGGACGAAAGAACGAATGAACGAACGGAAACATATACACCCTGGCGACATTATGATCGCTAAGTCGATATCCGTAAATAGGCTTGATAAAAATATGAATCAGGGAGTTATGGGCCTTTTTCAGATGTTTTCATTGGATCATGCTGAAAATGTATACAGTTTTATTGTTGTAGACCATATACTTTTTTTAGAAACAATCACACGTAAAAAGCAAGGTTACGTTCCAGGTTAGAACTTTTTTCAAAGGGGAATAATTCAAAAATATAAATCAGGGAGTAACAGGCCTTTTTCAGATTTATTCATTGGATAATGCTGAAGACGTGTACAAAGTTTCATAGCTGTAGACCTCATGCTTTGACAGTTATTGGCAAGGTTTTCACCTTTTTTAAAGGGAAATAATTTAAAAAAAATATGAGTCAGAGAATTATAGGCTCTTTTCAGAAGTATTCATTATTTAAGCATGCTAAAGATGTGTACACAGTTTCACTGTTGTATAACTCATACTAAGTTATTAGCCACAATCATTTGTAAACAAGAGGCCCAAGAGGGCAT
The DNA here is from genome assembly GCA_037043455.1 of Cyrtodaria siliqua. Lineage (NCBI taxonomy): Eukaryota > Metazoa > Mollusca > Bivalvia > Adapedonta > Hiatellidae > Cyrtodaria > Cyrtodaria siliqua. The sequence continues at coordinate 100,853 of JAWPHD010009581.1, forward strand.
GTGGACGCTCTACTGGCTAACATGGCTCTTATAACATCAAGGAAGCGAGTGACTGCCATTTACGTTTTTTTGAAAGTTTCGGGCAAAAACACAGCTTTTTGACTAAATCAAGGGCCATAACTAAAGAATCTGGTAAAGTTTGGTAAAGATCAGATAAAAAGTGAAGGCCCTACCGTATTAACGCGGCAAAATATAGTATTTTTAACTAAATCAAGAGCCATAACTCCTCTGTTACTGGTCCAACATAGAGCTAATAAAAAAAATCGATTTTTTTTTTTAAAAAAAAATCAAAAAAAAATAATTAAAAATAAAAAAGATATTTAAAAATAAATACTCAAAAAATTAAAAATTCAAAACAAATAAAAAAAAAAATTCAAAAAAAAATCCAAAAAAAAATCAAAATAATCATAAAATCTGGTAAAGTTTGGCAAAGATCAGATGCAAAATGAAGGCTCTATCGTATGACGAGGCAAATTATAGCATTTTAATAAAATCAAGGGCCATAACTCCGCTGTTACAGGTCCGATCTGGCTGGTTTTCGAGCTTGACCGAGGTTTCATCGACATTCACCCTTTTGCCATTATCAAATCTCGCTCTCGTTTTTTGCGAGATTTCGAGTTCGGGGTGTCTCAACACTAACTCTGTATAGTGAATATACAGTGTTTATTTGTTTTAGACACATTTTAGAATGTATCATGCAAAAATATAATGCGAGTGCTGTTTCTAGGTGTGTTAGTAATATAAACTGTCAGACTATTGACCTTTTTATGGGTAAAATGGCTTTTTTATTGTCATTATAATGATACCTTGAAACTGAAAGTAGATATAGAAGTACGCCACAGTTACTCAAATAGCATACTCCTCGCGTTTCGTGAATTATTTAAAGTAATAAGCTTTACACTTAAATAAGTAAGTCCCTGCATTTTAATTACATTTAACAAGTTATATATATATATATATATATATAACTTTCTTGTAAACACAAACGGTTCATATTAATCTTTTCTACCAGTAGTTTGAGAGTCCAATACTGTGCATGCTGAGTTTTAAATTCACTACTTAACAGAAGTATATAAATTCTCCTTTAAATAATGTTCATAAAAGTATATTCCACAAACGAATATGTATTGCAAAGAGTCATTTACTGTTGGTAATTGTTACGACAATTATTATGTAAAATAATTAACAGGACTCTGCAATATATTGTTATTCCAACCACAGTATAAGATTTCATAAATCATAGGACCTACATAGATATATAGCTATGCCAAAAACAAGAACAGTTTCTAATGTTGAGTTTATGGCAGGTTGTTTATTGCAATCAAAAGATAAAGGGTTTCTCCAATAGTAATAATGCGGTGCCCCGTGG
>JAWPHD010009582.1:0-102212 GCA_037043455.1 Cyrtodaria siliqua
GGGCGCATATGATATAGTTGTATATTTGATAAAACAAAACAACACAGATGACATATGTAAAAAAAAACAAAAAAACATTTGGGTGGTGGTGTTGGGATGGTTGTGAAACATATTGATAAACTGATAAAACAAAACAACACAGATATATGCAAAAAGAAAACAAAAACAACAACATTCGGGTGGGTAAGTGATGATGGTGGTGTTGGGATGGTTGGGGGGGGGGGGGGGGGGGGGGCGGCGGGGGTGAGGGGTGTAATGGTTGTGGGTGGGTTGCAACATAGCTATATGTGTAAGAATTGACCAAAACAACACAGACATAGTGTAAAAACATATATAAAATCGAGTTTCAAGTGGGGGCAGGCGGGGTAGTGGGGGAGGGTCGGAGGTGGCAGGGCCACAATAAGAATCGACCAAAACGAGACAGAAATATGTAAAAAAAAATAACTATATATATCGAGTGTCGAGTGGAAATATAAGAGCCGTAACTCCGCCGTTACTGGTCCAATCTGGTTGGTTTTCGAACCTTGGCCAGTAGAGATAATAAAATGTACCAAAACAATATAGAAATATAAAAAATATACATAGTTTAGTCTGGGGGTGGGGGGGTTGGGGCGGAGGGGGTGGGGGGTGGGGTTGGGCGGAGGGTGTGGGGGGCGGGGTATGGGGTGACCAGAATTGACCAGAACAACAAAGAAATATGAAGAAAAAATAGAGATTCGAGTCGGTGGGGGCGGTGGGCAACATAGCTATATGTGTAAAAATTGACCAAAACAATACAGAAATATGAAGAAGAAGAAATACGTTGAGAGTCGGGGGAGGCGGGGTGCCGGGTGGGGGGGGGGGGTTATGCGGGGGCGGGGACGGGTAGTAGGGCGGGGTTACATAGATATATGTGTAAGATTTACCAAAACAACACTAGAAATATGTAAACAAATAATAAACAAATTGGAGTTTCGAGTGGGGGTTGGAAGGCGGGCGTGGGGGTGGGGGCAACATAGCTACATTTGTAAGAATTGAACCAAAACTACACAAAAAAAATGTATTTTTTTTAATGAGTGTCGAGTGTGTGTGGGGGGGGGGGGTGGAGGGGGGTGTGGAGAGGGGGCGGGAGGGGGCAACATAGCTATATTTGTAAGATTGATCAAAACAACAGAAATATGTAAAAAAAAATGGAGGGAGACAGGGGGTGTGTGTGGGGGTGGGGGTGGTGGGCGCGGAGGAGGAGCTCATGCCCAAATATGGGGTGAAGTACAAATAAGATGCATAATGATATATAAGATCCCAAACCAAAATTATAACTATATATACACCAGCTTACATGCAAACCTAGATCTGCCTTTATTGCACATGTTATGGGCCGTCACAATTTGGGTTCCATGGGAGCCCAGAATTTGCGGAAGGCAACATTACTTAAGCAACCATTTACAACATACTATAAGGAAACCAAGTCCCAAATTAGTTGAGTTAGGATGGGACGTTGTGCTTTATAAAAGAAATCGTTGTGTGTTTGGTAGAGCTGAACATGGTGATTTTGTTTACGAAAACAATAACTGTCACTAGTAGTTCAAAATCCCCATCCACCCCGCCCCCCCCCCTCCCCCCCCCCCAACCACCCAGGTTTAGGGATGACGAGGTTGGTCCTGGGTCAGTGGTCCTCGCCGTCGTCGTCCGCTACTTATTTTGCCTTTTGAACACTCTTGGCAACTCATTATTATATATCTTTACCAACTGGCTAATTTTCATATATTTTATATCTCTTTATTACTCGTACAATAATAAACGATACAACAAGTAATGGTTAACAATACTATAATGATAACAACAATATTACTTTTGAAATCGGCATGAATCATTGGGGTAGTGTTTAAACACATACACAATGTTTTACGATTGTAGGCAATAAACGGTCTATTCTATTCTATCGACGGTGCATGGTGGGTTGCGTATGGTGAACAAAATATGCGCATTGAACTCTGGGTAAGAATTTCAATCAAGAGGCGGTAACTCCCGATAATTCGGAAATATGTCGATATATTCGTGATAAATTTGGATAATCTGAGATATTTCATCATGGCAGTGTGAAGTTTGAAACACCTATCGACTCAAAAAAAATCTTCTTTCAACCTGTGCATATATAATGTACAAACAATGCTGTTTAAAAGCGTGAAACCTTCCCAACAGATTCCGTTGGGAAAGTCCAGTCGAAAAATGTGCAATAATCAATACACGTTGATGCTCGCCAATACGAAAAATTTCAAAGAGCATTAAACGTGTATTTTAACACACTAGTGTGTGTGTGTGGTGTAGTGTGTGTGTGTGTAATTCGAAGGTTTAAAGTCCCTCCACCAACAAAACGTCGTGAGCCCTTTCAGGTTAAGCCTTCCAGAGTATCTCCGAGCCGTAGATGGGTACAATAGAGTCTGGACTTAATGATTTCCTGCGCAATATTTGCTCGCTTAAATACCCGATTTAGACATGAGCTGGCGAACACGAAGTTAAAAATAAGGACACGCCTACAAAGAAGAAATCGATTGATATAGAGACTGTGTAGCTTTAACAAAAAGACTGTCATGTCACGAAGCTCGATTGATATAGAGACTGTGTAGCTTAACAAAAAGACTGTCGTGTCACAAGCTCGATTGATATAGAGACTGTGTAGCTTTAACAAAAAGACTGTCGTGTCACAAGCGCTGATCAAAGGCTTGCATAGCGGTCCTTGAAAAACAAACATAAACTTTACGAATGCATACCAATTTCCCACGAAAAAAAATATATAGCAGGAAAAGTAAACCACTCTGTATTTTATTATTTCGGTTTATTACCGTCCATTTCGAACAAGACTGATACTCAATCAAAAATCACGCTTGATTACTTTTGTAATAATAGTTTTTTAAGAAAAGAAATTGGTCGCATTAATATATAAATGGATTAAATATGTAACACATTCTCGACTCAACTGGTAATACTGACAACTGGTGTTGAACCAGGAAAACATAGTATACAACTAGAAATGTGTCCATGGAACACGGATGCCCCCACTAAGAACAATCTGCGAAAATGTAAAATTTGACAAAAGAAAAGAGCCGTAACTCCGGGTAATACAAGGTTGATTTTCACGCCGAATCGATATGCATATCTTCACATCATGGGTAAGCAGCATGTAGAGTTTCGAACAACGCCAACGCTATAGCCCACTCACCATTCGGGTGGTGAGGGCATACAAAATAGCCAGGGCCTTTTTACCCAGTTTTGGGGAAAGGGTCTTTTGACCTCAATTGGGGGGAAATCCATGTATGGGGAAATGAAATTTCCAGAGGTAAGTTTACAAATGGGGAAAACTGCATGGTTTTAAAGAAATTTGGTTGGGGGAGGGGCCTATTAACAGGCCGCTGCAAAGAAGGGTAAACAGGCCCTAAGGTATTCTGATAAAACAGACTTAATTAGATCACTTCAAACAAGGAAGGAACTGCCAGCTCCCATTTAAGGGTAAAAATTACAGCCTGTTACAGTCTTAAGACGATATTGAATTTGAGCCGTAACTAATCACTCTCGCACAAAACACCAACACGTTCGGCGAACAATAAATACTTAATAGAAACTGAACGGTGGACGAACGGACCTTAGCACAAAAGGAATGCTCATATGTATGACATTACCTGCTAGTTTGCCCTTTATTCAAAGCAAAATGAATGCAATGTTATTTTCTGTATTTTACCAACCATAATGTTCTCAAAGTTCAAGTAATTACTTAACACTAAGAAAGTTACAACCCTAGCGAAAAAAAAATTCATTTGTTAATATTATTATACATGTATATATTTGCAATTTCACATATCACATAAGTTAGTTCATGTTGATTCATAATTGAATTGAGTTGAATTCTATAGTCGCACCAACAGCTAATGTCATATGGCGACTTTCCAGCTTCCATTGGTGGAGGAAGACCCCATGTGCCTCTCCGGGCAATTTTCGTGCACGGGCACGCCTGAGTAGAACCACCGACGTTCCGCAAGCCAGCTGGACAGTTTCCTCACATAAAGATTCCTAGGCCCATGAGGGATCGAACCCACAGCGGTGAGGGGCAGGCGATTCCAAGTCAAAGTTATCGACAGTCACATAATATTTATTTCATAAAAATACATGTTTTCATTTCCCCATTCTAACCACAAAACATCAAATGGGCTATTGACCTGGGACAAATGTTCCCGTGCAGACGACAATGTTCCCGTGCAGACGACATAATAAGCTACAAACTATATATCTGTGTTAACTGCAATACTCCCCTCGCGGGTATTTTAAGCAGGACATACTTATGTATGCTTGCCATATAATGAAAAATCAACTTACCTAACATGACTAATCCATCAACATATAAAACGTGCTACTCCAGCAGCTATATATCTACTCCTTGGGCACTCAAAGGACTGGGCCATGAAGGACACCTTGACCTAGTCAATGTGATATACATTGCCATCACTGGATACCATTACCATAACGACAGTCTCGCGATACCGGAACATATTTTAAGCAGACTAGCGATTGGTTGCCCTGTCTTCAGTCATGGCATGTTTTCGACATTGACAGCGTGAACCGCGATATAAGCATGATCCCACGTGCATTTCGCACCAAGTTTCTGATCCAAGTACACCTAAGATACAAATGTACTTTGTCTTTCTGTTGTTGTTTTGTGTTTTTTTTAGTGATCTTTGTTCAAGAACAACAAGAAAACTGGTAAAATAATGTTGATACACTGATATACATGGGCATTTGATCATGCCTTTCTATAATTTCCACCCGAAATCCGACATAACTATCAAAATTTAGTATATAGGAAAAAGAAACAGAAAACATTGTTAACAATGCAAAATGTAACCCGAGTGAAATGGATAATTTTAATAAAACTATTAAAATTATTAACGCTTACCTTGTTGTATATCAACATAATGCTTACCTTGTTGTACATCAACATGCTGCTTACCTTATTGTATATCAACATCATGCTTACCTTCTTGTACAGCAATATGCTGCTTACCTTGTTGTACATCAACATGCTGCTTACCTTATTGTATATCAACATGCTGCTTACCTTATTGTATATCAACATGCTGCTTACCTTGTTGTACATCAACATGCTGCTTACCTTGTTGTACATCAACATGCTGCTTACCTTATTGTATATCAACATCATGCTTACCTTCTTGTACATCAACATGATACTTACCTTATTGTATAACAACATGCTGCTTTCCTTCTTGTACATCAACATGCTGCTTACCTTGTTGTACATCAACATGCTGCTTACCTTATTGTATATCAACATCATGCTTACCTTCTTGTACATCAACATGATACTTACCTTATTGTATAACAACATGCTGCTTTCCTTCTTGTACATCAACATGCTGCTTTCCTTATTGTATATCAACATCATGCTTACCTTCTTGTACAGCAATATGCTGCTTACCTTGTTGTACATCAACATGCTGCTTACCTTATTGTATATCAACATCATGCTTACCTTCTTGTACATCAACATGATACTTACCTTATTGTATAACAACATGCTGCTTACCTTCTTGTACATCAACATGCTGCTTTCCTTATTGTATATCAACATCATGCTTACCTTCTTGTACAGCAATATGCTGCTTACCTTGTTGTACATCAACATGCTGCTTACCTTATTGTATATCAACATCATGCTTACCTTCTTGTACATCAACATGATACTTACCTTATTGTACAACAACATGCTGCTTACCTTCTTGTACATCAACATGCTGCTTACCTTCTTGTACATCAACATGCTGCTTACCTTCTTGTACATCAACATGCTGCTTACCTTCTTGTATATCAAAATGCTGCTTTCCTTCTTGTACATCAACATCCTGCTTACCTTTTTGTATATCAAAATGCTGCTTTCCTTCTTGTACACCAACATCCTGCTTACCTTCTTGTATATCAACATGCTGCTTACCTTATTGTACATCAACATGCTGCTTACCTTCTTGTACATCAACATCCTGCTTACCTTCTTGTACATCAACATGCTGCTTACCTTATTGTACATCAACATGCTGCTTACCTTCTTGTACATCAAAATGCTGCTTATCTTATTGTACATCAACATGCTGCTTACCTTCTTGTACATCAACATGCTGCTTACCTTCTTGTACATCAAAATGCTGCTTATCTTATTGTACATCAACATGCTGCTTACCTTATTGTACATCAACATGCTGCTTACCTTCTTGTACATCAAAATGCTGCTTATCTTATTGTACATCAACATGCTGCTTACCTTATTGTACATCAACATGCTGCTTACCTTCTTGTACATCAAAATGCTGCTTATCTTATTGTACATCAACATGCTGCTTACCTTATTGTACATCAACATGCTGCTTACCTTATTGTACATCAACATGCTGCTTACCTTCTTGTACATCAACATGCTGCTTACCTTCTTGTACATCAACATGCTGCTTTCCTTCTTGTACATCAACATGCTGCTTTCCTTCTTGTACATCAACATCCTGCTTACCTTCTTGTACATCAACATGCTGCTTACCTTCTTGAACATCAAAATGCTGCTTATCTTATTGTACATCAACATGCTGCTTACCTTCTTGTACATCAACATGCTGCTTACCATTTTGTATATCAACATGCTGTTTACTTTCTTGTACATCAACATGCCGCTTACTTTCTTGTACATCCACATGCCGCTTTCCTTCTTGTATATCAACATGCCGCTTACCTTCTTGTACATCAACATCCTGCTTACCTTCTTGTACATTAACATACTGCTTACCTTCTTTTACATCCACATGCTGCTTACCTTCCTGTACATCAACATGCTGCTTACGTTCTTGGAAATCAACATGCTGCTGACCATCCTGTACATCAACATGTTGATTTCCTTCTTGTATATCAACTTGCTGCTTACCTTCTTGTACATCAACATGCTGCTACCAACATGCTGCTTACCTTCTTGTATATCAGCATCATGCTTACCTTCTTGTACATCAACATGCTGCATCATGCTTACCTTCTTGTACATCAACATGCTGCTTACCTTCTTGTACATCAACATGCTTCTTACCTTCTTGTATATCAACATGCTGCTTACCTTATTGTATATCAACATGCTGCTTATCTTCTGGTATATCGACATCCTACTTACCTTCTTGTAAATCAACATGTTGCTTACTTTCTTGTATATCAACATCCTGCTTACCTTCTTGTATATCAATTTACCTTCTTGTACATCAACATGCTGATGACCTTCTTGTACATCAGCATGCTGCTTACCTTCTTGCATACCAACATGCTGATTACTTTCTTGTACATCAACATCCTGCTTACCTTCTTGTATATCAACATGCTGCGTACCTACTTGTCCATCAACATGGTGCTTACCTACTTGTACATCAATATCATGCTTACCTTCTTGTACATCAACATGCTGTTTACGTTTTTGTATATCAACAGGCTGCTTACCTTCTTGTATATCAACATCCTGCTTACCTTCTTGTACATTAACATACTGCTTACCTTCTTGTATATCAACATCCTGCTTACCTTCCTGTATATCCACATGTTGCTTAACTTATTGTACATCAACATGCTGCTTACCTTCTTGTACATCAACATCCTGCTTTCCTTCTTGCATATTCACATGCTGCTTACCTTATTGTATATCAACAACATGCTTACCTCCTTGTACATCAACATCCTGCTTACCTTGTTGTATATCAACTTACCTCCTTGTACATCATCACCCTGCTTACCTTCTTGTATATCAACTTACCTTCTTGTACATCAACATGCTGCTTACCTTCTTGTATATCAACATGCTGCTTACCTTCTTGAACATCAACATGCTGCTTATCTTCTTGTATATCAACATGCTGCTTACCTTCTTGTTCATCAACATGCTGCTTATCTTCTTGTATATCAACATGCTGCTTACCTTATTGCATATCAACATGCTGCTTACCTTCTTGTATATCAACATGCTGCTTACCTTCCTGTATATCAACATGCTGCTTACCTTGTATATCAACATGCTCCTTAACTTCTTGTATATCAACATGCTCCTTACCTTCCTCTATATCCACATGCTGCTTACCTTCTTGTACATCAACATCATGCTTACCTTATTGTATATCCACATGTTGCTTACATTCTTGTATATCAACATGATGCTTACCTTCTTGTACATCAACATCATGCTTACCTTCTTACATATCAACATGCTGCTTACCTTCCTGTATATCCACATGCAGCTTACCTTCTTGTATATCAACATGTTGCATACCTTTCTGTATATCAACATCCTGCTTACCTTCTTGTATATCAACTTACCTTCTTGTACATCAACATCCTGTTTTCCTTATTGCATATTCACATGCTGCTTACCTTCTTGTATATCAACAACCTGCTTATTTCCTTGTACATCAACATGCTGCATACCTTCCTGTATATCAACATCCTGCTTACCTTCTTGTATATCAACTTAGCTCCTTGTACATCAACATGCTGCGTACCTTCCTGTATATCAACATGCTGCTTACCTTCCTGTATATCCACATGCAGCTTACCTTCTTGTCTATCAAAATGCTGCTTACCTTCCTGTATATCCACATGTTGCTTACATTCTTGTATATCAACATGATGCTTACCTTCTTGTACATCAGCATGCTGCTTACCTTCTTGTACATCAATATCATGCTTACCTTCCTGTATATCAACATGCTGCTTACATTTTAGCATATCAACAGGCTACTTACCTACTTGTATATGAACATGCTGCTTACCTTCTTGTACATCAACATGCTGTGTACCTTCTTGTATATCAACATGTCCCTATCCCGCCATCAACAGATGCCGCTTACCTTCTTGTACCTCAACATGCTGTTTAACTTCTCGTATATCAACATGCTGCTTACCTTCTTGTAAATCAACATGCTGCTTACCTTCTTGTATATCAACATGCTGCTTACCTTCTTGTACATGAACATCCTGCTTTCCTTCTTCCATATTCACATGCTGCTTACCTTCTTGAATATCAACATCCTGCTTACCTTCTTGTACATCAACAGACTGCTTACATTCTTGTATATCAACATCCTGCTTACCTTCTTGTACATCAACATACTGCTTACCTTCTTGTATATCAACATCCTGCTTACCTTTCTGTATATCCACATGTTGCTTAACTTATTGTACATCAACATGCTGCTTACCTTCTTGTACATCAACATCCTGCTTTCCTTCTTGCATATTCACATGCTGCTTACCTTATTGTATATCAACAACATGCTTACCTCCTTGTACATCAACATGCTGCGTACCTTCCTGTATATCAACATCCTGCTTACCTTGTTGTATATCAACTTACCTCCTTGTACATCATCACCCTGCTTACCTTCTTGTATATCAACTTACCTTCTTGTACATCAACATGCTGCTTACCTTCTTGTATATCAACATGCTGCTTACCTTCTTGAACATCAACATGCTGCTTATCTTCCTGTATATCAACATGCTGCTTACCTTCTTGTTCATCAACATGCTGCTTATCTTCTTGTATATCAACATGCTGCTTACCTTATTGCATATCAACATGCTGCTTACCTTCTTGTATATCAACATGCTGCTTACCTTCCTGTATATCAACATGCTGCTTACCTTGTATATCAACATGCTCCTTAACTTCTTGTATATCAACATGCTCCTTACCTTCCTCTATATCCACATGCTGCTTACCTTCTTGTACATCAACATCATGCTTACCTTATTGTATATCCACATGTTGCTTACATTCTTGTATATCAACATGATGTTTACCTTCTTGTACATCAACATCATGCTTACCTTCTTACATATCAACATGCTGCTTACCTTCCTGTATATCCACATGCAGCTTACCTTCTTGTATATCAACATGTTGCATACCTTTCTGTATATCAACATCCTGCTTACCTTCTTGTATATCAACTTACCTTCTTGTACATCAACATCCTGTTTTCCTTATTGCATATTCACATGCTGCTTACCTTCTTGTATATCAACAACCTGCTTATTTCCTTGTACATCAACATGCTGCATACCTTCCTGTATATCAACATCCTGCTTACCTTCTTGTATATCAACTTAGCTCCTTGTACATCAACATGCTGCGTACCTTCCTGTATATCAACATGCTGCTTACCTTCCTGTATATCCACATGCAGCTTACCTTCTTGTCTATCAAAATGCTGCTTACCTTCCTGTATATCCACATGTTGCTTACATTCTTGTATATCAACATGATGCTTACCTTCTTGTACATCAGCATGCTGCTTACCTTCTTGTACATCAATATCATGCTTACCTTCCTGTATATCAACATGCTGCTTACATTTTAGCATATCAACAGGCTACTTACCTACTTGTATATCAACATGCTGCTTACCTTCTTGTACATCAACATGCTGTGTACCTTCTTGTATATCAACATGTCCCTATCCCGCCATCAACAGATGCCGCTTACCTTCTTGTACCTCAACATGCTGTTCAACTTCTCGTATATCAACATGCTGCTTACCTTCTTGTAAATCAACATGCTGCTTACCTTCTTGTATATCAACATGCTGCTTACCTTCTTGTACATGAACATCCTGCTTTCCTTCTTCCATATTCACATGCTGCTTACCTTCTTGAATATCAACATCCTGCTTACCTTCTTGTACATCAACAGACTGCTTACATTCTTGTATATCAACATCCTGCTTACCTTCTTGAATATCAACATCCTGCTTACCTTCTTGTACATCAACAGACTGCTTACCTTCTTGTACATCAACATCCTGCTTTCCTTCTTGCATATTCACATGCTGCTTACCTCCTTGTACATCAACATGCTGCGTACCTTCCTTAATATCAACATCTTGCTTACCTTGTTGTATATCAACTTACCTCCTTGTACATCAACAACCTGCTTACCTTCTTGTACATCAACATGCTGCTTACCTTTTTGTACATCAACATGCTGATTACCTTCTTATATATCAGCATGCTGCTTACCTTCTTGCAAATCAGCATGCTGATTACCTTCTTATACATCAACATCCTGCTTACCTTCTTGTAGATCAACATGGTGCTTACCTACTTGTCCATCAACATGGTGCTTACCTACTTGTACATCAACATCATGCTTACCTTCTTGTACATCAACATGCTGCTTACGTTCTTGTATATCAACATGCTGCTTATCTTCTGGTATATCGACATCCTACTTACCTTCTTGTAAATCAACATGTTGCTTACTTTCTTGTATATCAACATCCTGCTTACCTTCTTGTATATCAATTTACCTTCTTGTACATCAACATGCTGATTACCTTCTTGTACATCAGCATGCTGCTTACCTTCTTGCATACCAACATGCTGATTACTTTCTTGTACATCAACATCCTGCTTACCTTCTTGTATATCAACATGCTGCTTACCTACTTGTCCATCAACATGGTGCTTACCTACTTGTACATCAATATCATGCTTACCTTCTTGTACATCAACATGCTGTTTACGTTCTTGTATATCAACAGGCTGCTTACCTTCTTGTATATCAACATCCTGCTTACCTTCTTGTACATCAACATACTGCTTACCTTCTTGTATATCAACATCCTGCTTACCTTCCTGTATATCCACATGTTGCTTAATTTATTGTACATCAACATGCTGCTTACCTTCTTGTACATCAACATCCTGCTTTCCTTCTTGCATATTCACATGCTGCTTACCTTATTGTATATCAACAACATGCTTACCTCCTTGTACATCAACATGCTGCGTACCTTCCTGTATATCAACATCCTGCTTACCTTGTTGTATATCAACTTACCTCCTTGTACATCAACACCCTGCTTACCTTCTTGTATATCAACTTGCCTTCTTGTACATCAACATGCTGCTTACCTTCTTGCATATCAACATGCTGATTACCTTCTTGCATATCAACATGCTGATTACCTTCTTGTACATCAACATCCTTCTTACCTTCTTGTATATCAACATGCTGCTTACCTACTTGTCCATCAACATGGTGCTTACCTACTTGTCCATCAACATGGTGCTTATCTACTTGTACATCAACATCATGCTTACGTTCTTGTACATCCTTTATTGCACATTTTATGGGCCATCACAATTTGGGTTCCATGGGAGCCCAGAAACAGAAGACAAAATTACTTACCCAACCCTTTACAACATACTATAAGGAAACCAATTCCAAAATTTGGTTCAGCTAGGACAAGAAATGTAAGAGATATAGACCTGTAAACACAGCTTACATGCAAAATTTGATGTGAAACAGACACATTTTAAGGGCTATCAGAATTTGGATTCCATGGGAGCCCAGGGGTTACAAGAACCAAAATTACTTAAGCAGCTCTTAAGATAATGCTATAAGGAAGCTAATGGCCAAATTTGGTTGTGATAGGGTAAGAATTGTAAGAAATATAGACTTGTAAACACAGCTTACACGCAAAATTTGATGTGAAATGGGACAGATTTTACGGGCTATCATAATTTGGGTTCCATGGGAGCCCATGGGTTACAGGAACCAAAATTGCTTATGCAGCCCTGGCAGAAAATGCTGGACTGAGTAATAAATTACTGTTTCTTCCCAACTAGTTGGACCAGGTCTTACATTAAGCTTTTTTTGGGGTGTAATAAAATATACAACAAGTGAATACAGACACTGTTTATTTGAAGTTTTTCATGTATGAATTAAAATGGTTTAAATCATGACCAAATGGCCTTTAATAATTTTATTTTCTATGAACATCAGTTTTAGAAAAATACCTAGAAAATGTGGTCACGTAACACAGATGCCCCATCCTCTGGCTTAGATAGAAAGTCCTTGATAAAGCATATTAAACTAGATCATAACTATGGTAGGTTAAAATCAGGTCAGAATGATTATATAGACTAATTAACATTGATGTCCTGTTATGGGATACAATTCCCATGGGCTGTTTTTTTTTCCAAACAGACATGTAAACGACCTAGGCAATTATATCCCAAAAATATGAAACCGATGTATATTAACTATATCTGAGATTTCTTTCAATAATTTGAAATAAAACCGGTGTAAAATTCAGTTTAAGCCCATAAAAAGTAGTCTGGCAAATAGTCTGTTTAGGAAATTATTTCCGGTAGGAATTATCAGATTTATTTACTCCAAAAAATCTCTAAAAATCCCAGGCAGAAGTAATACAATTTGTTTATATGCTGTTGATGACTGTCGAGACAATAGTAACACTAGAGTATTCTCCCTTTAATATACAAGGCAAGGCCATGGGTTCATTCAGGGTTCTCCCATCGGCAACCACGTTGGTTGCCAATGGCCACCGATGGTAACATTTGGTACCAACGAGGCCACCGATACTACCTCAGGTGTAGTGTCGCGGGAAGATTGGTTACCAACGTTCTACCTATCAGCAAACGACGGTGACCGATGGTAGTCGATGGTTACCGTGAGTGCTTTTGGTAATCGATGGGAGAACCCTGAACGGACCCAATTACTCTCAGCAGACCACAGTAACAATATGTGACCTAAATCTGTTTTATATCAAAACCAACCGTCAGATCTGAAGTGGTTATGTTTATTTCAAACAACTTTACCATTTTGTCAATTTAAAAATGCTTTGTGGAAATCAAGTTAAATTACATTTTTTATCCCTGCATATAAACGTAAATGTGGTATTTTGTTGACTCGGACACTGAATAACACACACACTGCATGTATAAATGAGCCACTACGTCGTATAGGTGGGGACTTCACCACGGTTTTCCTAATAGAGTCCCCCATATACTACTAATATTCTTTTTCAAATTAAATTTTTAGAAAATTTCATTTTTATGTATGCAAAATAATTATGAGAAAAGGTGCTAAGGTCTAACAGCAAATATCATGAAGGTTTTTTTATGTTCTGTTAAGGCCATACTAAGACAGTGATCTCAGAAGGAGAGGAGATAAAGTTCTCCACAGACATGCCACTACCAGGACTGGAATATACGCGCTGCAGAGGTCTGCAGCTCTTAAATTGAATTGAATTGGGATTTTAAGGCGAACCAACACATGAAAGGTTATATGGCGCCTAACAGGAATGAACCGCTCTTAAACACAAGGCCGTAATCACAGAATGAGGTTGCAAGGTTGAACAGGGTGTAAGTTATAATCACATTACGGTAAATTTATATCAGACTCAAGAGTCTGCAATATCATGCTGCTCAAAAAGGGAAAGTATGTGTAAATATGTCTGAATATCACAGAACATGCAATAACGCAATAAAGTATAATGTACGATCCACAGCACTGGCTGAACATGCATTAAGTGACTTATTTCACATATCATTTAGACAATGCACAGTGTGCAAGCGTTTATAACAGTATCATAACGCAGATAAATACTGGTACCATCTTTATCCAGTACTTACACAATATATGCTAATGGCACATATACACGAATGCTTCATTTCATATATACCGTGTAAAGCTGCGTAAACATGGCTGAATCATACATAAATTGAATAAGTCACTGTAAGTTCATTGTCAAAAGGTATAATTATTTACTATTAAGAATTTACTGATACCGGTATGAAAACTCCTGTCAAATGATGTGTTTTAAACTCTTGTCACATGATGATCACAACTGTGATTTACCCTATCATACAGGGTATGTGAGTTTATCCTTTCTGTAAAATCAATAAGATGAAAGTTGGATAAACAATTCAGGGAAAAAATTCTGAATGGACATAAAGCTGTAGATTCCATCCATCAAGTAGGGCATAAATCCCGCTTCCCGACTCGGATGCTCCAACTTTCTTCACCCATAATCCAATGTTGTTCAGCACAAGTATTCTGTGGTCCCACAATGCATTCAAACATCCTGTCATTTAGACATTATCACTGTTATATTGTGTCTCTATGGGAACCACTTCAAGCAGCTCTTTACTGCTGGTTTCCAGCTTCCCTGTCTTATGACATACTGAAAATAATACAATAAATCACAGTTTACAGAAAATAATACAATAAATCACATGTCGTCCATAAAACAAGAAATATTTACAAAGTATATTTATTACATTTAGGGGGTGAAAGATCAGGATTTCTCGGTGAAAGAATATTCATAATCGCTAAATATTAATAACTAACCCCAAACACAAAAGTAACTGCGACATTGAGTTATGACGTCAATAAAGTGTTGCTGATGTCGACGTCATCCACCAATTACGTTCAATAAAGAGAAATAATTTCGGTTAAAATCATGCATAAACTGATTTAAAATGTAATAAATAGATTATTTAACTGTTGTGATCAATTATAAGGAAATTCTTCACTCGATGGTAGGCGTGTGTTGTTTTTGTTCCTCACTCGCTTACGCTTGTTTGTGAAAAGAACCACACGCCTATCATCTCATGAAGGATTTCCCTATAATCGATCCCAGCAGTTAAATAATCCCCCAACATACAGATGAGGCTTAGGAACTAAGTGTCTAGTCCAGGAAAACATTGACAAACCCGGTGGGGTGAGGTGAGGCTTGAACTCGAGACCTCTGGATTCAAAGCCAATCATACCATCCATTTTCTTACACTGGCTCCTCCATTAGGGAGGAAAGAAGGATCAACCGACACACTGCTACGTACCTATCTATTAAAGAGCTCCTCATTTCTTTTGAGATGGTACTGAGTTGTGCATCTCCTAGTCTAAACACACTCTCAATGACGGAGATTTCTGTACTGGTCGTGTCCAATCCACAGAAGGCAATCCAGTCATTCACCACCAGACCTGCTCCCACGACATCACTACCTCTGTTCACAGTTCCTGCCTGGTGGTATAAAATATGACAGTCAGAGTGACTAATAAAATGATCCCTATATAAACGTCAAAACCAGTGTGTCAAAAAACTGCAAGTAAGCATTTTTTCACAGATTTATTCATTGGTGTTTTAATCGAATGTTGTTTAACGACTGATCAACACAGTATACCGGTAGGTTATTTAGAGCCGACCCAGAGAGAGGGAAAGGATACATAGGAATCTGGGAACCGTGCCCTACTCTTATTATCAAAATAGATTCCTATGGTAACGTGCTCAGAGGATAGATCGATACACGGGAATAAAATTGTTAAGGCAAATAATGTAAAAATATAATATGGAAAATAAAACACCGTATGACCCCTAATAATAGGGCCCAGGTGCTATGTAAAAAGACAAGGGGAATTTATTTTTGGGGTAGGTGGGTGAAGGGATTTTTGGATACAAAAGATCAAAAATGTATTAAAAGCAGGTACTCTTATTAGGGGAAATCGCAATATATTAAATTTTCTAAAACACATTGACCTTATTGTGCGAAATAAATAGTTATTTCAAAAAAGAAATACAGGTAAAATATGAATTCTACTACATATAATAAATTATCGATACATCTGGTATTATGTTTTTTGTTTTTTTGCAATTTGGTTTCATTTGATATATTATAATCTACAGTGAACATTGTAATATGACTGAACATGAAGAGGTGAAAGGAAAACTTACAAATCCAATTTTAAAGGGACACATGGCAATCTTGATTTCTTTAAAAATGCAATGTCTCCTTAGTTCTTTCTACCTATTAAACTTGCATATTTGAAAATCATCATTAATAAATATTTGAACAGTTCAAAGCAAACTGTTTTTGCATATTAATGATTGTTGATTATATTGCACCAATAATATACCTATGGTAGCAAAGCGAAGAAATATTTTTCAAATTTCTTTAATTTAATTTATATGCAAGCAGTTTTTAAGGTCAAAATGATACTGGATTAATAATTTCAGGTGGTAATGTTAAAGCGTGATAAATACGACAAGATTGCCATGTGTCCCTGTAAAACTGTATGACAGTAACTCATTCCAATCCACACAGAAATGTCAGGCAGAAATGTCAACCGGTCCATGTTTTGTGATCGAACAGTTTCACGCCAACTCATTAGTGTTTTTATAGTACAACATCTGTCAGTTCTTCCTAATGATGCATTAGACATAAAACATTCTGCTTTTCAGAATTTCACATAAATTCTAACCTTAACAAATGAGAAAAGGCTTTAGATAAAAAACAAATCTCATTATTTTCTAAATCTGCTCAAATTTCACTCCTCAGCACAATCCAATGTTGAAATGTATTCAATCATGAAAAAGTATTCAACTATTTATCTATGCTTCAATTACACCACAATCTTTAAAGTATGTATCAAGCAATAAAAAGTGTACTCTCATTTATTAATGTTAAAGGGGCCACCTCTGAAGTATTATTCAGACGAGGGCTATGATTTATGTTAAAGGATAAGGCAATCTTCAAAATATGTTTCAACCATTAAAATGTGATTTGTTAATATTAAAAATTTCAAAACAGTTATCAACCATTAAAATGTTTGTTTGTTTGTATGATGTTTTACGTCATTTTCAACAAATGTCAGGTTATAGGTGGAGGCAGCTTTTCCTGGGTAGAACCAGTACTGTACACCTCCCGCCATCCGTAA
Source organism: Cyrtodaria siliqua (assembly GCA_037043455.1). Lineage (NCBI taxonomy): Eukaryota > Metazoa > Mollusca > Bivalvia > Adapedonta > Hiatellidae > Cyrtodaria > Cyrtodaria siliqua. The sequence continues at coordinate 17,579 of JAWPHD010009582.1, forward strand.
AAATCAACACTTTCTTGTGTTCTTCGATTTGTTTAATGTTAAAGGGACACCTAGCAATTTTATTACACCAATACTCACTGAATCCCCAAGATTGACCATTAAGTGTGAATGAATTTGGGCAATGCAATGATTTCATGTGGGAACCTCTGTTTTAGGCTCGTACGAAGGAATGGTAAGGTGGGAAATACTTCCAAATATGTTGATAACGAACCCAACTTTTTTGAAATTTGGTCCCAAGAGTTACTACAAAGCTTTGGGGCTAACCAATGAAATATTTAGGTGTACCTTATTATATTTTTAAAGGTCATGTTAACTTTAAAGCTGTATGTATTATTTAAATGTTGAGAGAAGTAATTATCAGAGTTGACATTGTTCTTCGTTATTTTGACATAGGTATTAATTAATGAGGGATTGTGCTCAACAATTGGTAATATGCCAAAGCTATTAAAGAATTTGAAGTATGATTTTCAAATGTGTAGAACTGAACTGAATTGGATTTTATAGTTGCACAAACAGCTACATGTAAGGTCATATGGCGACTTTCCAGCTTCCATTACTGGAAGACCCCAAGGGCTCCTACAGGAATTTTTCGTGCAACGGCAGGCACCTGGGCAGAACCACCGACGTTCTGTTAGCCAGCTGGATACCTGCCTCACATAAAGATTCCTGGTCCCATAAGGGCTCGAACCCAAAGCGGTGAGGGACAAGTGATTTCAAGTCAAAGACTAACCACTCAATGCCCCCAAATGTGTAGAAAAACTGCATTAGTTAATATATATCAATTATTTGCTTACTTACTTATATATCAAGATTGAAATGTCCTTTTAACACGTTTTAAGTGATTTAAATAGAAGATATGATAGAAATAGGAGAAACATAACACAAAATATTGCACTTACCACTAAAGGTACTTGTAATAATGACGATAATTCATCTTGGTCCTGCACTGATGTTTTTGGATGAACCTTTAAATGATAAAAGAAAAGGTAATTAAAATATATCAAATGTTATTGTTGTTCAAACAGCTCAACAACACATGCATTTACTTTATTTTGATCCGGTCCAGAGAGGGAAAGGATACAGAGGAATCTTGAAAATGTGCACTACCTTTCAAATGAATTCTTTTTAACAAGCTTGGAGAATAGACTCAAATATATGGGACTGCTTGTTATACGACCCCATCCTAGCCGAGGCTAAGGTATGGGTCTCGCCAATGGGCACACTAAAGAAACTCAGTGGTGACAATGAGTTCCTATTGTTTCAAAATGCTGCAAAACGCTGCTTTGCACCTCGACTTTTTATTATTTTTGCAGAATGCTGCATTGCAACCTTGATCTATTGATATAGTTGCAGAACGCTGCCATATGAGGTTGACCTTTTGATATTGTTGCAAAAACACTGCAGTTTGATTATAAATATGTGTGTAAAAGGTCGAGAGCGTACCTCTAATTAACCTAAAAATGTTGATGAACCCTGAAGTAACTGTTCAAATCTATAAACGGCTAAATATTCCTCACAACAAAACAGAACACTACTGATATTAATATGGGGACTATCTCACCAGCCCTCCTTGATTGCTTATTGCACAGTAACTGCCAACCAGGACATTATCAGCCACAGTCTGTCTGAATACCTCCACCTTCAACACGTCTGCTATCAGTTCCTCCGTCTCCTGAAATGACACATATATAAGTGTGTGAACGTGGATCCAGTCAGAAATGACACACACATACACGTGCGAATGGGGATCAAGTCAGAAATGACATGTACATACATACATGTGTGAACGGGGATCCAGTCAAAAATGACACATACATACATGTGTGAACAGGGATGCAGACAAAAATGACACATACATGTACATACATACATTCATGAATGTATGAACGGGTACCCAGTCAAAAATGACGCACACGCACACGCACACGCACACTCACACACATGTGTGAACGGGGATCCAGTAAGAAATGACACATACATACATGTGTCAATGGGGATCCAGTCAGAAATGACACATACATACATGTGTGAACAGGGATCCAGTTAGAAATGACACATACAGACATGTGTGAACGGGGATCCAGTCAGAAATGACACATACATACATACATGTGTGAACGGGGATCCAGTCAGAAATGACACATACATACATACATACATGTGTGAATGGGGGATCCAGTCAGAAATGACACATACATACATACATGTGTGAACGGGGATCCAGTCAAAAATGACACATATACATACATACATGTGTGAATGGGGATCCAGTCAGAAATGACACATACACACATACATACATGTGTGAACGGGGGATCCAGTCAGAAATGACACATACATACATGTGTGAATGGGGATCTAGTCAGAAATGACACATACATGTATATGTTTGAACTTGGATCCAGTAAGAAATAACACATACAGACATGTGTGAACGGGGATCCAGTCAGAAATGACAAATACAGACATGTGTGAATGGGGATCCAGTCAGAAACGACTCATACAGACATGTGTGAACGGCGATCCAGTCAGAAATGACAAATACAGACATGTGTGAACAGGGATCCAGACAGAAATGACACATACAGACATGTGTGAACGGCAGATCCAGTCAGAAATGACACATACATACATGTGTGAATGGGGATCCAGCCAGAAATGACACATACAGACATGTGTGAACAGGGATCCAGTAAGAAATGACACATATACACATGTGCAAAAGGGGATCCAGTCAGTGAAACATGTGTGAACAGGGATCCAGTCAGAAATGACACAAACATACATTTGGAACGGGGATCCAGTCAGAAATGACACATACATGCATGTGTGAACGGGGATCCAGTCAGAAATGACTCAAACATACATGTGTGAACGGGGATCCAGTCAGAAATGACACAAACATACATTTGGAACGGGGATTCAGTCAGAAATGACACATACATGCATGTGTGAACAGGGATCCAGTCAGAAATGACACATACATACATGTGTGAACGGGGATCTAGTCAGAATTTATAGGTACATTGTGTCCAGAGTCATAAGAACAAGAAGCCCTTGAGTTTAAGGATGCTCTAAACTGGCTTTCATAAAAATACAGAAAGTGACAATCTGATGCCAAAATGAAATAACAAAGTAATGTTTGTAATGCAGTATCAGAGAAGAATATCATGTTTGTTGCCCTGTTCCCTTTATGTAAAATTGTTCAACACTTATTCATTTCCCTTGTTTTCCCAAAAATTGTAGGGATTGGACATAAAAAGTTCAACCCAGTAACTGCAGCTGTTCAGTCAGGCTGGTTCAGTATTATGGACATGGCAAGATGACCAGTGACCTTAACCTTGAAAATTAAACACTGAATACTGCACTCAACACTGTACAATATTACTGAAACACATCTTCAAATCAAGTATGGTGAAATCAGAAACAGTTTACTGAAGTTCACATTCATACGCCAGGGTTTGAAATTTACATGTTTGGTTAGTAGCTGGGTAAAATCGTTGGACCTGCTCAATATTTTAATACTAGCCCAATAGAGAAAAGTATTTTAATTTGAGTTTCGGTTTCTTTTCATGAGGTTTAAATGCATTTTGAAGGTATCTCAACATTTTTTTTTGTATGCAAGGTTATCCAAGCACATAAAAGCATCTTGATCAAGACTTTGCAAAAAAATAATAAATATATGAAAAACTTAGAAATTGCTGTCACTACACAACCTATCAATTTATAATTTATTTCTTATTTGAACAAATTGTTTACAGTTGGCCCAGCAGACTACCCAGACACAAACATTTGGTAGCCGGGCAGTATTTCTACTAGCATGGACTAGTGCTAATTTCGTCCCTGTAAAATTCCCTTCTTTCAAGATAATTATGGGCATTTTGTGGACTTGTTTTGTTTGCGGTCAACACATCTGAGATCTTACTAAAACAAACCTTCAAATAAAATGTGTTGCAATCAGGAGCTGTTCACTTAAGTAACTATAAAGCTGAAATTCCCTCATTCTGACATGTGTAATGGGCTATCAGTGACTAAGAAATGGACCTAATGAAGAACGTTAACTAAGGCATGATCATGATAATGATGGAAGTTGTCTGGAGAAAATGACGAGCATAACACTATCCTGGAGCTGGACAAAAAAGTTGAATGCAGGATCAGCAAACAACTATGAAATCCAACCTGGAGAAACAAAACTGAGACCGCAAGTACATCGGACTATCCACTATTAACATACCTTATCAAGATCTGGATGGACAAGTGCCACATAGTCATTACATGCTATCACATTACCCAGGGCAGATAACCTCTCCTCCACCCGCTGAACTCTGACAGAATCTGGGAGAGAGTTGCGTATGTGTTGTAGCTCCTGGTCTGTAGTACTTATTGGTACAACGAGGCCGTGTCGATTTCCTGAAAAACAATAGTTGTTTTAATAGTGTTTCTTTTTTTAATTGATTGCAAATCAAAATTTAGGAACTGTTCACCAAACGATCCAATCATAAATTATTTATCAAGTGTACAAATATCACAAAGGTGCCAGGGCTGGAACATGTCAGTAGTAAGTCTTCTTGGACATACTAATAATATTAACCCTTAACCCGCTAAGCACGATTATAATAGCCTTTGCATCCATTGTAAACCCAAATCAGCCTGCGAGTAACTCGCAGGGTGATCAGGGTTTACAATGTCTGGCTGCTTATCAGTCTCAGGGTTTACAATGTCTGGCTGCTTATCAGTCATTTTTGCAAAACACCCCTTTGTCACATAAATGGAATGGTCTTTATTCAAAGAAAGAACAGTCCATTAAATATATGTAGTGGGTTAAGGGTTAACACATGTATGGCTTTATTATCTTTATACATCCAACAGTAGCCATATTATGTTTTTCTTCAAGATATTATAACTTAAACTTAGGACACATACTCATGTGACATAGCCAGAACAGACATCATTTGTATACATCATGAAAACTTTGTATTGCGGGGGATAAAAAATAAAGTAAGCATACAGTTGTAACAAAAACTGCCAGATCAGCTCTTTTCTACACTTATCCTCACTGTTCAAAATACATACCGACACACATGCGACCTATAATTCTGCATCCCGCTAAGCTACAATGGATTACTGGTATTGTCTCTGCCAATTCACCCTCAAAAACACTGAAATAAACAAAAATACAGCATTATAATAGGTCATAACAGAAACAAAATTAGCTGTCGCCTTTAATTTACTCTTAAAAAAAAAAGGTTTCCCAACTCAATGTTCTAGTCGGTAGGTATGTGGAATACTTTTTATCTGAACAGAGCTCAAAATTACCACTACTCTGGTAGCCCGAGGATAGCGAAAATGATGCAGGGATACCAAATTGTTTGCCTGGGTAGTCTGATGGGCTAGTAAATTATTTGTTCAAATAAAAAATAAATTATAAATTAATAGGTTGTGTAGTGACAGGACTTTCGAATCTTACCTTTTAAAAACCTGATATTTCCCTAGTTTCAATAAATGCCTATAGGGCATTACTAACAATTGCCTTGAAGTTATCAAAATGAGTGTTTTCTGTATCTTTTCTTCAATAAGTCTTGATCGAGATGCTTTTATGTGCAGGGCTTTTTTAACCTATTTAAATGAGGCCAAAATTGGGCCTCTTCCCAAATGCCAAAAAAAATGAAAATAATAATAACAAGGTCAATGACCTTGAAGCTCTACTGATTGATTTTGATTTCAGGAAGTAGTCGCTACAGACTTGTTTTTTGAAAAATTATTTTTAGCCGTGGCAGCCATCTTGAAATTTTGCTAGGATCAATTAAACATTAAGAGCAACACTCCTGTAAAGTTTCATGAAAATCTGCCAAGTAGTTTCAAAGGATTAGTCGCTACAAGTTTTTACTATATAACTCTATGTAAACAAAGATGGCTGCTGGCAGCCATGTTTAACGTTCAATCAAAACAATTTTTGACAAGGACCAACACCATGTCATGCTGATCATTTTACAAAAAGTCCAATATCAATATCACTTATAGTTTTCAAGTAGTAGTCGCTACAAACTTGTATTTTGAAAATCTATTTTTAGCCATGGCAGCCATCTTGAATTTCCAGGCGACCTGAAATTTTGTTAGGATCAATTAGACATCAAGAGCAACATTCCTGTGAAGTTTCATGAAAATCCGTCAAGTAGTTTCAGAGGAGTAGTCGCTACAAGTTTTCATTATATAACTCTATGTAAACAAAGATGGCCACTGGCAGCCATGTTTAACGTCGAATCAAAATAATGTTTGACTCTTATAACCATTATGTCATGCTGATCATTTTACAAAAAGTCCCATATCAATATCACTTATAGTTTTCAAGACGTAGTCGCTACAAACTTCTTTTTTAAAAATCTATTTTTAGCTGTGGCGGCCATCTTGAATTTCTGGCCGATCTGAAATTTTGCTAGGATCAATTAGACATTAAGAGCAATATTCCTGTAAAGTTTCATGAAAATCTATCTAGTAGTTTCAAAGGAGTAGTCGCTACAAGTTTTTACTATATAACTGTATGTAAACAAAGATGGCCTCTGGCAGCCATGTTTAACGTTGAATCAAAACAATTTTCGACAAGGACCAACATCATGTCATGCTGATCATTTTAGAAAAAGTCCCATATCAATATCACTTATAGTTTCCATGAAGAAGTCGCTACAAACTTGTTTTTTAAAAACCTATTTTTAGATCTGGCGGCCATCTTGGATTTCACATCAACATGAATTTTTGCTAGGATCAACTAGACTTCATGGGCAACATTTCTGTAAAGTTTCATGAAAATCCATTCAGTAGTTTCAGAGGAGAAGTCGCTACAAAAAAAGTTTACGGACAGACAGACGGACAACGGACGCCGCACCACGAGCTTACGGCATAAGCTCTGCTGATCTCTGATCAGTAGAGCTAAAAATGACAGACTTTACATAGTTTGTATGTTAAAATAAATATAGTCTGAAACCCATTTGATATTATACATAAAACCTACATTTTAATGAAAATTTTCCCTTAAAATAACATTACCCTAAATAGCAAAAACCACGCTATTTTCCCCCCGATTTGGATAGTCTCGCTCTTCTTAAGCCTAGAGCTGTAGGTTCGATCCCTCAGGGGCCTAGGAATCTTTATGTGATGAAGCTATCCAGCTGGCTTGCGGAACGTCGGTGGTTCTACCCAGGTGCCCGCCCGTGCACGAAAATTGCCCGGAGGGTCACCTGGGGTCTTCCTCCACCAATGGAAGCTGGAAAGTCGCCATATGACCTTAGCTGTTGGTGCGACTATAAAATCCAATTCAATCAATCAATCAATCTTAAGCCTAGGCCTTTTCCCAGTTTTCTTGAAAAAAGCCGTGATGTGCCGGGATATCATTGCATACTTAAGAAATGTGGAGAGCATTTAAAACTCATGAAAAGAAATAAAAATGGATACTATATTGGGCTATTAAATTGTGAGCAGGTCTAGTGATTTTACCCAACTACTAGACCACCACCACCACTGGTCTAGTACACTAAAAATGTTAATTTCTACCCCTGCTGAAGACAGTAAACTCTAGTGGTGCATGGCATAGCGCCAATCGGTTTATTATGATACTAGTTATAAATAATACGTATTATAATAAGCTCTGCCTGTACCCATACATTCAGTATTTTCCGTAAAAGGCTGTGATCGGGCTGCCATTGGCCAGTTGCTTTTTGCCTACTACCATGTGTTATTTGTCAGTTGCATTTTGCCATTGTTTTTATACCCTGTTAAAAGATCAAAATATGGTATTCTACCATTAAATAGTTCTTATATAAAAACTTAAGACGTTTTTTACAGGTTTATTTGATTTACCTTGATTCTTGAAAGTCTTGATACACAATAGATTACGAAACTGGTACCAGGGATAAACCGGGATATGACTGACATTGGATATTTCTTTCGCCAAAGTTATTTTTTTATTGCCAATTTTATTATTTTGTCTCATTTGGCTCCATTTGCGAATCCCAGAGGAGGCCCTGGAATAGTATACCGGCAATTGGCAAAGGGCATGTTGCTATTTGCCTATTGCTACTTACTAATTGCCAGTATACTATCCCAGTGTCCCGGTTTCCGTTAGTTATCGTAATTATTATGTATTTATAAGACTTTCGAGAATCAAGGAAAATCAAATAATTATGTGAAAAACAGCTTTTTTGTATAAGAAATATTTAAAAATAGAATTTGATATGTCGATCTTTTATCGGTGTATAAATACAATGGCAAATGGCAAAAAGCAACTGGCAAATAGCAATTGGCAGATAGCAATAGCTATGACCGATACTGATATCTTCAATAAAAATGTTTTGTAAATAATTAAGACTGATCGTCTTTTTCAATTAGATCGATATATAATATTGTGGGCCCTGGAGCGCATGCCATAAAACATGTTGTGATGTTTCTATAGAAAAACTGTTAGTCGTATGAAAATGAAGGTCTACTCATACTGTACTTTTAATACTGCTGTTTAGTGTTGCTTATAAGTCAGTTCAATTAGTTATGTTTTCAAGTTTCTAGGTTTAGCTTCCTAATACATGTAATCTACTAACTTGTTCGACATCTTTGCCATGATACTTCACAAACATTGTTGAAATAGTATATTGTGATACGTATCGAAAAACATAATTAAATTGCTATAAAAAGTTTTTAGTAGAGCCAGAGTTTGAATTTAAGCTCGCAAACTGCGCGTTAGTTTTGCAGAATGCGAGTTACTTTTTCATGTACCGTGTTTTAGTTACGCTAATTAAAACACACGGCGCACTGACTACACTTGTCAGGGCCGAGCGGGCGCAGTACGAAACATACCAGTGATCAATTAATTTTGTTAATTTTCGTGAAACATATTGGCTTTCCCCGAAATTCTATAAATAAATCGAAGCACTATAAATAAATAGAATGGTTGTAAGTGTATTTCGATAAAACTATGCTTTCCTGACTAAGTTAGATAACCGGTCAAAATGATTTGTGAGAAAAGATCTCCAGCAGGTACTTCAAGACGTCAGTCCAGGGACGGCGGTTACGGATAAAACGCTAGCTGTAACCGTTCTGTAACTTGGTTTTATAAGTTTAACCATAAAAATTAACCTAAGAACTGTCAGTTAGACACTTTCATTTTAAATAAAAACGCAATGTAATTATGTATCAAATCTATTTTGATAATTCTCTCAGCTTTTCTAGTTTTTCAGAGCCCTTTTAAATAAATCTGTTTGAAAATAGTGCATTAAACCCTTTTACATGCAACAATTTGTGTGTACAATTTTGTACATATCAGAAGTCAGCACTTTGTTCTGCTTTTGATTCCTGATTACCACATAGGGGCATTCCAGATAAACATGGACAGAGGGTAAATACGGACAGATAACAAAACTAAAAATATATCCACACTCCTACTTTTTTTCTGTACAGTGACTGTTATCATCTATAAATAGATAATGAGATCTATATAGGAGATACAATGAACAATGTGAATCGCACACATTTTAGAAAAATATGCTCGAGTGTCCGTATTAGTGTAGCATATCCATATTTATAACCCAGTGTCACACTAGGTCACTTCAAATTAATTTCTTTAAATAACTATATATAGTCGGTTCAAAAGCTCGCTAACAGCTAATGTTGCATTTTTGTATGTCTTGCCGACTCAAAAATAAAGTTTATCTTATCTTTAACTCATGCGATGCAGAGAACCATCCAAATGAAAATGAGTCCCAACAATGTTTCCCTTTATTTTGGGTTATCTCTGGCATAAATGTGTGACACAATTTATGTACCAGAATCAGTGGTGAAAGCTGAACTTGCAAAAGATGTACCTGGGCTGCACTTTCTGCTTTTGAAAAGTTGGCAGGTATTTCTACATAAATTAGCATTTGACTTGGGACTGAGTGAACAGAATTATTTTTATTATCATAAGTTATTATTGATCTACATTCCAAACCCAGAAATGAAACATTAGGTACACTAAATAACTGAAAAAGATTCTTGAGAAGAAAACACTCTTGTAATTCGCGAAAACTAATGACATACCTGTAAAAGTTTTCTGAACCCCCGATGGCAGTGAGACAGTAGGAGTTTGTCAGCTTAGAAAACACTCCTATTTCATTGTTACCTTCGAACTGCGCGCGTACAGCCATCACTGATTAGTATACAAAAAAAGCACGTGCTATATATATATAAAAATATTACAAAACAATACGAAATTATTTATTTCACAACACGTTTTTCTATATCCCCAATGTGTAATACGTCATCAAAATGTGTGTAATATATTTTTTAACTGGAGTAACTTCCCCTGACTAGGAAATGAACCTTGTCACATGACAAAAACAATTTCTAAGTGCTGAAATTATGCTCATTATTTTACCATTGTTCATGTAATTAAGAAAGAACCAGACGAGAAGATGTCCGGCCAAGATGGAGATGCAGTTCGTACCACGGGTGGACAGGTGGATGGTAGGTGACACTAAAGAATAACGTCTGTTTTTGTTACATAGGGTCCGCACACCTGATCAGGGGTGTGCGGTGTGCACAAAAGTTTAGCTGAAAACTGTAGTTAGGAAGTTATTTTGTTTGTAAAATGTAACTACCTGTCAGAAGAGTTGGAGATGAAGTGGCCATCTTCAAATTTCAGTGGTATGCTGTCTAAATGGAGATCTATGCTACACTGGGCAGACAGGATTACTGTAATGGGACCGGAAAAATTACACATAATTATTTAGGCACTCAGCGGGTTTGAACTTGGGACCACTTGCATGAGAAGCGGACGCTCTACCAATATCGCCGTAAATCTAGCTCTGCGGCGATACATTAGTTCGTAATGCATTTATAAAACTATCTTTGTACATACACCCCCAACTGAGGTCTACAGTGATTTTTTTACAATTTGGTGATTACGAGTCCTAGGACTCGCCGCCTTCTGAATTTATGAGTCCTTTGGAAAAGCTATGAGTTCTCTCCTGAAATGTACCTGTAGGGTATAACATGTTGTTAATGGTACCTACCCTATATCCTCGACCTCTTAGTTTTCGACCACTTAATGACAGTTGGCTACATATATCAGTAAATCATTATATGTTTCACATAATATGTTGTTATAAAGTATTCAAACTGCAACAAAAACTACCACGACTTTGATTGAATTTTGTTTATTTTCAACCCTATAACATCTGTAAATGGATGACCTCAACTTGTTTTTTCCAGTGAACGGCATGTGTTTCCGATCACCTTATTTACTATCGTTTTTTCCCGAGATGCAGTATTTTCATACGGGAATTTATTTTGCAAATTTGTTGACCTAAATTCACACTGGCTGACAGCGCAGAAAAAAAAGCAAAATCATCAACTATATTTTTATTTTGTTTTTATTTTAACAGGAAGACAAAAAGCCTTTATTATTTTCTATGAAAAATATGAGTACTCTCATCACCTTAAAATCTATCTTCTTCAATGCTGTGGAGTCTTTAAATTATTGCCTTCTGCTGTTTTCATAACATGGCCGCTTGCTAGTCAGGAATTTAGGTCACGTGTCACTTGGGAAATATACTAACATAAAAAAATACCAGAAGTTTTAACACAAACAACGATATTTCATCATGTTTTATGCAGGTACCCCAGCCCTTGACATAACACATTTACCATTTCTCATTTTACTATTAAATAAAACGTGTTGATATCTGATGAAAGGCAAAGGATTAAATCATCATTGCATCATAAAATATTTTATTTTGTGTAAGTCTGCTTTAAAATGGGATACAACACCGGTAGAACAGATAAAATATCCATAGGAAAATTATCCATAGCCTTAAAAAATCAGTCTAATTAGCAAGTTCTTTCTGTTGTTGTTTAGAACCATTCATTAAGCAGACGGTCAATAAAGTTGATGAAGAAATTTGCACAATAATCGTGAGCAGACGCAATTTCCGCCATCGGTCGAAATCACATGGCGGTCGAAAACAGATATAAAGACGATATATGTATTTTGCTGGGCTCTTCATTTGTCTTCACCACTCGCCATAGTCAAGTGCTTTCGCCAATGTGGCGAAAGTCATTTTGACCCATGGATGTAAACTGACGGCTATTTACAGAAGAGATTGTTTTACGACCTTTGCGCTTTATATTAGATATGGATTATTTTACAGAGCGACGTCTAACTGCAACTCACTTGGTGTGCCTACTCTGGAGGAAAATTAGAAACCCAACAAGAGCTTGCCGATTTTTTTTTTTCAACAACAACGTAAAACGGCACGTAAAATAGTCAACACAAACGTCTAACACTTACCAAAATGGTAATAACCATTCTCATACAAAGATTTACATTTTTTAGATAAAATAATGACTGTAACTCTGTTATTCAAAATAGAAAGTACATGTAAACATGAGATTGTCATCTGTTTTCGCGCATTGAAACCAGTCCATTTACTTTGAGTTGTATGCGAACCCACAAAAAACAGAACGATTACCGCGTCATCCGTTTTTTCCATCATGGTTAAATTTACACGCTTGATTGATTGATTGAAGGGTTTCACGACGCACCAACACATAAAAAGGTCATGTCATCAAAACTGACAAAAGGAAAGCTCCCTCTCCATTTACATCAAGACAAAAAATATGCAAAGTAAGACAACAACATCCTCATCCCCATGTTCTGATTGTCCATCTCAACTAAATTGAAGGAGACACTGTGGTCTGAACACACTTTACATGTATATGAAATAACTTGATTCTAAAATTATATTAACACAAGAATCTTAATAAGATAAAAAAGTTATACAAATATTTAATCAGAATTTTTGTATTAAAATCTGCTAAAGTGGCTAAAAAAGCTTAGCCAAAAGTGGCTAAACAAAAACCCATTGGCTAAAGAAAATTGAGGTGGTTTAGCCAAAGTGGCTTAACATTTTTTGGTCCAATGAAGAGCCCAGTTTTGTAAAATATACCTACCTAGACTATATCTCTATAAAAAATAAAAATAAATGAAATAATGTATTCATAACTTTCACATCCGGTCAACTTCTGGTAGGTGAAGATATTCAGTAGGTGAAAATAAAGGGGTTTACTCGGACTTTATCCTCAATCTCTTTATGAAAAATGAAATTATTAGACCAGGTTTAAATCACATGTTAAATTAAATGTGTCCTTACTGGTGTTTTAAAATCAGACAACACCAAAAGAAGATACATAGATGTACACAAAAAACAAAGCTTTTAATATACTTATTGCTACAAACTAGTTTTATAAAGGGCTAAAGTCAGTTGAGCACCAACGATAAAAACCGAGTTTACCCCCTACCAGAATGTGGAGGTCTTTTTTTTATTGATCACTGATTGGTCAAATTATTTTGATGATGTCATGTGAAAGTTATGAATAGTGTGACAGAAAACAAGCGGTAGGTGTCTAGATTGCTGTTTTTCATCAGAAATCCGGCCAGAGTACTCTGTTTGGGGTCTGTTTTATGCTTTTTCTTCAGTGAAAATTTAGCAGACAACCGTAAAACACCTGGCTTGTCATTGATTGGTCTAAACAAACCAAAAGAATGAATCGAATTAGCGAGCGTGTACAAGGACATCTTCGACGGGTGATTTTAAATACAAACTTTTGTTTAAAAAAAAAAAATCACAGGCTGATGATTATGATTGGTCAAGGAAAATACAAACCTATTTTTCCGCTTCTGAGAGATATACCTCCCGAGATAAAGCCCACAATTTAAAGAGAAACAGGATATCAGAAAATGAGTGTTAAAATCACAAAGCCGCGGGATTATAAACTGAGTCCTATTACATACCTCCAACTATTTTATTTTTGATATTTCAAATATCGCCATAAAAAATAGCTCCGCGAGACAGTACTAACGCGCTTATAAACCTATCTATGTACATACACCCAAACTGATTCCTACCTTTATATTTTTTTGATATTTGAAACCCACAAATATCACACAACGCATATAGACAACAAAATATACAATGATCTAGGCATCTGGGAATAACCTCATACGATGCCTACCCAGATTCTCCACCAATGTAATTACAGCAGTCTGTACCATGAGTGGAGCATCCGGTACAGAATTAGCAGAGCCATAAAATGCTAGGTAAAGGTAAGAAATCAAGTGGTTTTCTTATAAAAATAGTTTTATTAAAAATCTAAATTCATGATCGACCCCTTTTTAGTGCCTTATCATGTACAGAAAATACCATGGCAATTGGCAGAGTGACTTTTTCTAAAATCATTTTATTGTGCTCAAATCTACCGAGATTTTGAAAAGTCACGCTGTCAGAATCGGACAAAATCAGCCTGATCTCATGCTTAAATATAACATCACAATGCCACGCCTTATTATATTTATAGCGACAACTTATATACTGCCATAGACACCACTCTATACTGCCATAGACACCACTCTCTACTTCAAAAGCGCTGTTATTAAAATAAAATCAGTCAAAACAAAATCGGTACAGAAGTAGTGCTATGAAAATAATAAGGAAATATTTGTGTCTACAAATGCTAGTCAAAAGTTGTTTAAATATTGATGTGATACTATGATATTCTTAGTTGTGACTTTGAAGTAGAATATTGCTTAAGCCGGTAGGGTGTAGTAATGGTTGCTTGGAAGGTTTTATAGCTTACATTTAAATCTTCTTATAAATGGACTCAATAACCACGAGCCTGCTTCTCTCTTAACTTGTTGTTTATGTTCGTCGCTACTGAAGGATTCCTTTATAGAATTTATTTATGTTTTATGCAGTTTAGGGCGTTGAAGACGTTTTCTGTTGAGTGACAGACAATGATTAATTAAGTGTTGTTCTTTACACTCGGCTTTATGCGAGATTGCGGAAGGCCAGCAGGGCTTATGGGATGGCGAGTTGTCCGTCGTCCGTCTGTTAACTATGCTTCAAGCAACATCTCCTCTGAAACTTCTGGGTAGAATTTGACGAAACCACAGGAAGCATCCTTGCGTGGTCCGCTCTCAGACTTATATAAATTGTCCCGATCTGTCAACAAATATGGCTGTCTCTCTCTCTCTCTGAAAAGAAAAAGAAGGAAAGATGTTCGAGTGAAGATAGAAATAAACTAAATGTAATTAAACTGAATGTTGTTTAACAGATCATCAGCACAGTGTATGTTATTAAGAACCGCCCCAGACAGACCGGAAGGATACATAGGAATCCGAGAACCTGTCCTACTATTACTTACATTATATGGTTATGTAATTTGATACATGGGAATGTGTGTTTGCCTTAAGATTACACATGTTACAATGACGAAACTCAGTGGCACCCGTGAGGCTTGAACCCTGGTCCTTCGGATTTCAAATCCCACGTGCTATCCGCTAGAAGAGTGAGCAGTGAAGATAGAAGAGCAGTGATCACCTTCAAGTTCAAGACAATCCGATTACCATAGCGGCCAAGGACGCGAACTCCAATCACAGCCTCAGATTAGCATTATGTTCCTAGTTGCAGTCGGACCTTAACCTTAGAACTGTACATGTTCGTGTGTGCGTGCGTTTGTGTGTGATACATGGGTGGAACTTAGATGCAATGAAGTCCAAGCAGTGTGAACATACATATTATTAACTTGAAAAGACATGTGGTCAGTATTGAACTGTTTATGCAAAATACTTCATTGTGTTATATTGGGATACTCAGTTAGGTTACTATTCGTTATCTGGAGGGCTATGCCACAACTACGCCCTTTACCAAGGTTTTAAAATGTAACATACACATTTAAATAAATTTATTTGAATTCATCTGAGTATTGTATGCCAATCTAAACAGATATTAGTAACTATATGAAGCTATATAAATAGCATCTCTTTATATTTAAACAACTTTTAACTAGCATTGTAGACACAACTATTTTGACCGAATTTGTTTTGTAGAGAGTGCAGGTGTCTATGGCAGTATAGAGTGGTGTCTATGGCAGTATATAAGTTGTCTCTATAAATATAGTGAGGTGTGACTTTGTGATGTTATATTTAGGCATGTGATCAGGCTGAATTTGTCCGATTCTGATAGCATGACTTCATATTTACGATAGATTTGAGCACAATAAAACAATTTTAGAAAAAGACACCACCAATTGTCATGGTATTTTCTGTAAATGACAAGTCCCTAAAAAGGGGTCGAATCATGAATTTAGATTTTTAATAAAACTATTTATATAAGAAAACCACTTGATTTCTTACCTTGACCTCGCATTTTATGGCTCCACTAATTCTGTACCGGATGCTCCACTCATGGTGCAGATTGCTGTACCATGGGTGCATTTAGAAGGCGTGTATTTGCAAGTCAGAATCGCAATGGTCATTTCCATAACCTTTAAAAAATTACCTGATTATAGAAATTGTTGAGACAGTTCCTTTCTTCAAATGCTACTACACCTTCTTACGAGAAAAGTGGAGGTGATACAAAGCATATCAAACACTAGTGCATAAAATACACGTCTACCATCTTTTTTATATGTCGACGTGGCGCAGCGTTTCTCTGTGCTATATATCAACATACCGGTAAACAGTCAATTTAAACTGATACACTGAATTTGATAAATGTGCAACTTGCCTAAAGTGAAGAAAGATCATTTGTTATCCATTTTACACTCCAATTTTAATCCAAAAAACATTTTGATAAGAAATGCAATAGTTTAAATCTCAATACTATATATTGTTTGAATGCTTTTGAATGGCAAAACATAGGTGTCTTGCGCAGTGACGTCATACAAGAAGGTCGTATGAGCATATATGTTTATAATGTAAATGTATCTGCCATAAATGTGATATTTGGTTGAAGATTAATTATTTAGTTTGATTACGTAAGAGCGTTTATTTAGAGTTTTGTTGTGGTTTATTTGAGACATTAGTTTTAGAACGAGACGTCAAATAAATGAGACTAATCAAACACAATTCAATTACCTATTTCTGTATTTCAACATCAGACATTTGCATAGGTGGCAGGTGGTTGTGGTGGGTGATGGGGTGTGTGGGAGGTCAAAAGTTCAAATACACAAGTTCTCTAAATATAATTTATAACTTAACACTGTCATACATGCAGAATAAAATACATAGTACTGTTTGTATTCTAAGTATCAAAGAACAATCAGCACAAACTGTGTAACCCCTAGATTTGGAAACGGGTCAGAGGGGTGAACATAGTTATATTTGTTTACCATTTTGACCTGTGTGAAGAACTGGGGGTATTTGTGATGCTGCGATGTCAAATTGGTTCTTGTTTTGTATTATTTCCGACATTCAGTATGATTTTTGCCAATTGTTGGGACAACTTCAGGTCTCACACCTCTATTATCTCCCCTGAAAGCTCACGGACCCATAGACAAAAGGAAAACAGAAAATAATTATATTTTTACTCAATTTTAGGCAATTTTTAATTTGAAAAATAGGTTTTTCTTTGCTTTAGCATACACCTGCAGTGTAAAAGACAGATGATACCGAAAATCCCATGTTGATATCAGGTTTTATTCAAATTTCAGAATTGTTTGACCGAAGCACCACATATTCAGCTAGATAGTGTATGAATTTTGTATTTTCCATAGGGTTCACAAAACATGAGTGAGAAAAAAAACCAACCTGGCTAACTTATGTATTTTATTGTTTTAAATTACTGGTCTTGGCTATACTGAAGATATTAAACCAACAACAATGTCTGCTGCCCTGCTTTGAAGCTCAGATGTTGGAAAAGGCTGTACAGTAACCCTATGGGAAAATTAATTGTGGTGTGAGACCTTAATATTACCAATGATCTGGTAGAGGAGTGGGTAAACCCTCCTCCCTATAACTGAATGCCATAATTTTCCGACATAATATGAAAAATGGGTATTTATCTTGCATCGTAATTTGTATGCATGGACTATTCCATGTTTTAGCAGTGTTTGCAGTTTATATGTTTTGGCTGTTCCATATTTTATAAGTGTTTGCTGTTTATATGTTTTGACTATTCCATATTTTATAAGTGTTTGCTGTTTATATGTTTTGACTTCCATATTTTATCAGTCTTGTCAGGTTATATGTTTTGGCTATTCCATATTCTATAAGTGTTTGTAGTTTATATGTTTTGGCTATTCCATATTTTAACATTGGGTGCGTTTAGGGTTTTCCCATTGGTTACCAAAAGCACTCTTGGTAACCATCGGCTATCATCGGTCACCACCGTTAACCATTGGTTAGCCTATAGGTAGAACGTTGGTAACCAATCTTCTTGCGACTCTACACCTGAGGTAGTATCGGTGGCCTTTTTGGTACCAAATGTTACCATCGATGGCCATTAGTAACCCAAAGTCAACCAATGTGGTTGCCGACGGGAGAACCCTGAACGCACACAGTGTTGTCAAGTTATATGTCTTGGCTACTCCATATTTATTAGTGTTTGCAGTTGATGTTTTGACTATTCCATATTTTAGCAGTGTTGTCAGGTTATATATTTTGACTATTCCATATTTTATAAATGTCTGCTGTTTACATGTTTTGGCTATTTCATATTTTAGCAGTGTTTGCAGATTATATGTTTTGACTATTCCATATTTTATAAGTGTTAACTCTGCTGTTTACATGTTTTGTTATTAGTGTTTGCAGTTTATATGTTTTGGCTATTCCATATTTTATTAGTGTTTGCAGTTTATATGTTTTGGCTATTCCATATTTTATAAGTGTTAACTCTGCTGTTTACATGTTTTGTTATTAGTGTTGTCAGGTTATATGTTTTGGCTATTCCATATTTTATTAGTGTTTGCAGTTTATATGTTTTGGCTATTCCATATTTTATAAGTGTTTGCAGTTTATATGTTTTGGCTATTCCATATTTTATTAGTGTTTGCAGTTTATATGTTTTGGCTATTCCATATTTTATAAGTGTTGTCAGTTTATATGTTTTGGCTATTCCATATTTTATCAGTGTTTGTAGTTTATATGTTTTGGCTATTCCATATTTTATCAGTGTTTGTAGTTTATATGTTTTGGCTATTCCATATTTTATCATTGTTGTCAGTTTATATATTTTGACTATTCCATATTTTATAAATGTCTGCTGTTTACATGTTTTGGCTATTTCATATTTTAGCAGTGTTTGCAGATTATATGTTTTGACTATTCCATATTTTATAAGTGTTAACTCTGCTGTTTACATGTTTTGTTATTAGTGTTTGCAGTTTATATGTTTTGGCTATTCCATATTTTATAAGTGTTTGTAGTTTATATGTTTTGGCTATTCCATATTTTATCATTGTTGTCAGTTTATATGTTTTGGCTATTCCATATTTTATCAGTGTTTGTAGTTTATATGTTTTGGCTATTCCATATTTTATCATTGTTGTCAGTTTATATGTTTTGGCTATTCCATATTTTATAAGTGTTGTCAGTTTATATGTTTTGGCTATTCCATATTTTATCAGTGTTGTCAGTTTATATGTTTTGGCTATTCCATATTTTATAAGTGTTAACTCTGCTGTTTACATGTTTTGTTATTAGTGTTGTCAGGTTATATGTTTTGGCTATTCCATATTTTATAAGTGTTTGTAGTTTATATGTTTTGGCTATTCCATATTTTATCATTGTTGTCAGTTTATATGTTTTGGCTATTCCATATTTTATAAGTGTTTGTAGTTTATATGTTTTGGCTATTCCATATTTTATCATTGTTGTCAGTTTATATGTTTTGACTATTCCATATTTTATAAGTGTTGTCAGTTTATATGTTTTGGCTATTCCATATTTTATAAGTGTTTGTAGTTTATATGTTTTGGCTATTCCATATTTTATCATTGTTGTCAGTTTATATGTTTTGGCTATTCCATATTTTATAAGTGTTGTCAGTTTATATGTTTTGGCTATTCCATATTTTATCAGTGTTGTCAGTTTATATGTTTTGGCTATTCCATATTTTATAAGTGTTAACTCTGCTGTTTACATGTTTTGTTATTAGTGTTGTCAGGTTATATGTTTTGGCTATTCCATATTTTATAAGTGTTTGTAGTTTATATGTTTTGGCTATTCCATATTTTATCATTGTTGTCAGTTTATATGTTTTGGCTATTCCATATTTTATAAGTGTTTGTAGTTTATATGTTTTGGCTATTCCATATTTTATCAGTGTTGTCAGTTTATATGTTTTGGCTATTCCATATTTTATCAGTGTTTGTAGTTTATATGTTTTGGCTATTCCATATTTTATCAGTGTTTGTAGTTTATATGTTTTGGCTATTCCATATTTTATCAGTGTTTGTAGTTTATATGTTTTGGCTATTCCATATTTTATCATTGTTGTCAGTTTATATGTTTTGGCTATTCCATATTTTAACATTGGGTGCGTTTAGGGTTTTCCCATTGGTTACCGAAAGCACTCTTGGTAACCATCGGCTATCATCGGTTACCACCGTTAACCATTGGTTAGCCTATAGGTAGAACGTTGGTAACCAATCTTCATGGGACTCTACACCTGAGGTAGTATCGGTGGCCTTGTTGGTACCAAATGTTACCATCGATGGCCATTGGTAACCCAAAGTCAACCAACATGGTTGCCGACGGGAGAACCCTGAACGCACCCAGTGTTGTCAAGTTATATGTCTTGGCTATTCCATATTTTATTAGTGTTTGTAGTTTATATGTTTTGACTATTCCACATTTTATAAATGTTTGTAGTTTATATGTTTTGGCTATTGATAATTCCATATTTTATCAGTGTTGTCAGGTTATAGGTTTTGACTATTCGATGTTTTAACAATGTTTGTAATTTATGTTTTAATTTTTCTATGTTTTAACAATGTATTTTATATGTCTCAACTACTGTATGTTTTAACAATATACCATAGTTTATATGTTTTTAAATTTTATATTACAGAGTTAACAATGGCGCTAATAGATGCAGCGTTTGATAGGAGCGAAGATTGTCAGGACATCATTGCCTCCTCACTCTTCGATCTCGGCAAAAAGAAGCCAGAATTAGTCCTCAGTTCATGTTACAACTACTTGAAGAAGCACTCAAAGGTAGATAACTTGCAATTTTAGAAACGGCAGGGTTAACCATTCATGATAATGTTTGAATATAAAAAAAATGAGTTTTAGAAAATGTTCAAATAAAAAAAGATGAGAATACCATATTATGTATTAAAAAGGGTTTCTCATTTTTGAGATAACAGATACACTGGTGAAAAAAACCTTTTCTAACTCCTTATATGGGAGAACTGACAGCTATAATCTACTAGATGAAATCTATTCAAATTTAAAACAGTTACGCCTATAGAGTCCTATGCCTGTTGGCAATGTTGTGACACAGCTGTGTATGGTTGTAACTATTTGTTGTGTCAGCTACCGGGGCAGTGGTGGGCAGTGGAAAGCATGTTTGACTCTGAATCTGATGGGTTATAATCTCACTGGCGCCTTTGGTATGTCTTTAGGGAAGACAGTTCCTGAATCCTCAAGCCACATCTGACACATTGGTGTCACATTCTGTGTATCGTATTATTTACCGAGCACATTAAAGAACCATAGGAATGTATTTGATAGTAAGAGTAGGGCATGGTACCAGGATTCCTATGTATCCTTCCCCTCTCTCGGGCAGCTTGAAATAACCTGAATATGGTGATTAGCTGTTAAACAACAAGTCAATTCAGCTGAAAAAAATGACATGATTCTTGCTATTCTAAACACAAATGAATTAAATATGTTCAGTCATCACCAGTATTTAGCTATCATTATGCTGTAATTAAAGTTGGCCCAAGGTCACAGGGTGGTGATTTTACAGTCGATGGAGAAGATCATTCATGAAAAACTGGATGTCATAGATAAGGAACTAGCTGTGAACATCGTCAAACAAGCCTCAGAAGAACTCACACAATCTAAAGTAAGTACAGTTGTCGTCTCTATGGCATGTACAAGTTGTGTGTTTTTATACTGAAAATGGACATTGTCAGACATGCATCGGATTGGAAATACTAACAGTTTCAACTCAACTTTTAGCAAGCTGTTCTACTTGCCCCTTAGTCTGCGTCGATTAACCTTGTACATTTTAAATTAAAAGCTCACATCTCAGAAACCGCTTAAAGGAATTCATTGAAACTGTACACAGGTATTCGCTTTTATAAATGAGACTCGTACAAATAAATGCCATAGAATTATGCCCCTTGTTCAATTTCTAATTTTTAAAAAAAAATTTTTTTCATATCTTTAAAGGGACAATGTCTGTAACTTTTAGCTTATAAAACACACACTAATTACGTTCACAAACATTACACGCTAACAGTTTTGAATATTTACTAATTAAAAACCAGATTGACGGAATTCAATCGCGGTACAAAAAAAAAGAACTACCGCTTTGCGAGTTTAACCCAGCAGCCCAAACTAAAATGCACTCACGGGTAATAAGACTGTGCGCGTAATAGACGACGTCGCTCCTACCTGAGCTATGCGGGCCATACATATTACGCAATACATACTATGTAGAAAACCTAATGTGCTAATGGAAGTCACGTGATCAACATAAAAAGTAAATAAAGTGGGTCCCGCATTATTTACAAATAATAATTAAAACTTACGAATGTATTACTACATACTTATGTCTTCTTGTATACATTTCAATGAATAAAAGTCACACAGTTATTTGGTTATGCTCAATATCAGCTTACTTACGGACAGTGTCCCTTTAAATCTCCTTTTACAAATTCAATGAAACTTGACACATGTATTCACTGACCAATGACACGTATTCACTGACCAATGACACATGTATTCACTGACCAATGACACGTATTCACTGACCAATGACACATGTATTCACTGACCAACATTCATGCAGACAAGGTCCATAACTCTGTTATACATTTAAGCAGAAGTATGTCCTTTTTTTACTTCGACTTTTATTAAAATCAGTTTCCCAAAAATTAACAAGGCTTCTAAAGTCAAGCACGCTGTTGTCCTACATCACTTAGAAAGTAAGATCTGATTAATCTTAATACCTCAAATTGACAAAAAATGTCTTTGCTCACATAATAACGTGCTGTGGTACATACATGTGCATGTAATTGTTAATTGTACAGTATTAGCTTAGATTTTGGCAGGGTCCTTATATAATTGGTCTTGAAACAATGCTGTATTCCAAAATATGGTTGTCGTTTCTACCGTTATCTATCAATTTACGGCTAACCGGCCTATCGTCTCTACAAAAAATGAGTTTGTTTCTCAACCAGCGAATTAGATTATCACCGAATAACAATAAAGAAAATGAATTGTCTAAAAAGGAAATTTTGTACACTTTCTATCGGTATATGGCTTTAAAAAATCGGTGAACTATTCTTCAAATTATTAAACTGTAACACTACCATTTATTTTTTGTAGAGGCGATACGCATAACTCGCTCGATAAACCGTAAATCGATAGATACAGGTAGAGACGACAACCATATTTTGGAATGCAGCTATATTTACGTTAGTGTTTCAAGACCAGGTATATAAGGACCCTGATTTGAGTAACGTTCCAGACCAACTGCATTATGGGTAATGCTTCAGCAGCAGGTGACAGGCCATTGTGGTTTCTAGGGAGATTAGAATGGCCATTTGGTGATTTACTGACAGCATTACCTAGTGAGAGTGGTATCTGTGCCAAGGGTATAACCATTGACAAGATGGCACTCGTGACCTTGAACCTGGTTTCAGTTTCATGTACACGTCTTTCCCTGTTGTCATTTTCTAAAGAACTACCTGTATTGTAGGACGTGGTACCAGAGTGGCAGACGGCAGCGAGTGGGGTACTTGTGGCACTGGGGAAGACATGTTGTAACGAGGTCATGGAAGAGATGTTACAGAAATTCCAGCCCGGAGTCCTGCCTCACTACTTTGTCGTACAGACTATAGCAAACCTTGCAGCTGCTAATGGTATATCATTTCTTCTACACCAAAGTTTGCTACATTAATTACTTTTGCAACAACTCTATGCATTACAACTCTGTAAAACTAAATCTATGTAATTTTTGTTTGTATTGGTCCATAAAGCATGCCTGCCATTCTTAGTAAGTTTGTTATGAGTAACTTGTTGGTAGGCAAAAGAAATATTGCATAGAGTTAATTCAACTGCCGATTCGTTTGTGATAAAAAAAAGTCACAATAGATCCTGCAGGGTACCATACCCGACTGCTGTGCCGGGAACCATGTTACAAATATATATATGATTTATACATTACAGTATATGGGATGGTTCCACACCTGACTGCTGTGCTGGGAACCATGTTACCAATGTTAGGCATGGCTAAACAAGACAATATGAGATGGGTGTTCTCGTCAGGTAAATACATTGACACCATTTATATGGTGTTTTTTTTATAATTTTAAGAATTTATAATTTTTGCTCTAATAACCTAAAAACACTTCAGATGATACAAAATCTAATGAAACAGAAATTTGTACTCTGTATACATCAAACCAGTCGAGCGTGCGAATCCTTATCTCATGTGACCTCACCTAGATCCTAATCATTTTTCCCCCTTCTCCCTCAGCCCCAAAGCGACTCAAAATAATCCCTTTGTTTATACATGTGTATAATTATGTTGTATTCATTTATTATAATGATTCTGTACAGTGTGCGGTGGGATGACCCCGACCCACAACACACTTATTGACGGGGAAATAAATGGGTCACCTTTATGCGACCGAAAAAACAACAACAACATTTCATTGTCTCCATTAAATCAGAAATAAATTGCTAAACAAAATTAATAAGAAATGTTACAACATTTATACTGCTTCGAATTGCATAATTATAGTTCTTGGTCCTATCAGACATGACAATTATTTTGAGACATACTGGATAGTGACTGTGTAAAGTTATCCTACACCTGCATGAAATAGGACTATTCGTTGAACAACACAGATGATGGTGCCATTATAGATCATCCATCATCTGTCATTTGTTTTTCTTGTTATTGCTTTTTCTCCACACCAGCACTATTTTTCTGGAAAATTCACTGAAATATTTCTGCCGATGTATTGCTTGCCGAAATTTATTTTCCCTCAGTATAAAATATGTCTGTTGAGAAATAGGGAAAATCTGTACATAGCTGAAGCTTTTATTTCACTTTTGTTGCATGTGCAAAATTTCATTGAATCAATTAATACACAAAAACACATAAACAATGGTTGTGTTTCAGCACTGTCCAAGTTCAGTGAGGCCATAGTGGAATACATTGCCAACATAGACAAGGCTCCAGATTCTACCGTCAAAAAAGAAATGTTCTCGTCCGAGATTTTCTCCGCCTATGACATCATATTCAATGTCTGGTTACAGCAGACCAAAGAAATCAAGGTATGAAAGCTGTTTACTTACTATGCATATATTTGAAGTAGTGTCAATTATAAAATAATTTATTCAAGGTATCAGTGACTAGGTTCTTTCTTGCATATCAGGAAATACATACCACATTTCTCCTAATAAAAGTGCCTCCTTTTGTATAACTGTAATATTTATTTTTTTAAATTTAATAAGACCATGCATTTTGCATAGAGCCTGTGGGAAATATAGTATGTGCTGGAAAGTCTATCTTGCACATTGGGGCAGATAAAAATCACATGCATCAACAATCCCTCAGTTGGTATACTGCTATATGGGTGGGGCAATTTCCTTCTATAAGGGACTGATGTTTGAAGTATGATAAAAACGTCTATATGAGTTACGTGGTATTTGTATTTGCTATTTGTCACATGATATTTCATATTTGCTTTCTGCGGGTTCAAATCCCACTGGGAGCTCCACTTGTGAGACAGTGTAGATTCTTGCAGAGGTGTACAGTACCAGTTCTACCATGTAAAAAATGGGTGCCACGAAAATATCAACCCACATATGTAGCCTAAAATGTGCTGAAAATTACGTTAAACACCGTTCAACCAAACAACGCTCATGATTGAAGGTGGCTTATGATCAGTGTTTGAATTGTGTACTGTTTTTGTTGTTTATGTAAACCTGATTGTTAATTCATCAAGAAATAATTAAATTGATAGTTATGACGCTCGATTTTTAGCTCCGCCTCCATTGTCCATGGGTCAACTTCCCGAAGACATTAGCCATGTCCTACATTGAATTTAGAGTTGTTTGCGACACTACATTGTACTTTTCTAACAGGTGTAAATACTTGTACTTTTAATTGGCTCAAATCTCAAGTGGGAATATGATTGATTGATGGATCAGAACTCTGTACTTAAAGACATATAACACTATTAATGATCTATAACAGTTTTGAAAATCTCTTGATATGAAAATTGTAATTATTTTTAGCTAAGATTAGCCATTGTGGAGGCATTAGGTCACATGACTCATCTGATGGCCAATGACAAACTGGAGGAACAGTTGCCACGGGTATTGGCAGGAATTCTGGGATTGTACAAACGGCACCCAGAACCACTCCATATAACACAGGTATTGAAACCTTCCTTGTTCAACAGGGATTTTAATGACCCTATACCGCCTTTCCTCTTGGAGAATTACAATTAGCAACACCTACGACCACTTGTTTTTTCATAGCTGAGATCTCGCATCAATGAAGGGTTAAAAGCTAAAAAAGTATTACAAATTATTAAAATTATAAAATTTATATTAAACTGAAGAAATGAAGGTTTGAAATAAACAACATTTAATCGAGTATGGGATGTCTGTATGAGCTTCCAAATGTCTGAGACATTTGGGCTTCCAAATGGTTGTATGAGCTTCCAAATGTCTGAATGGGTTTCCAAATGTCTGAATGGGTGTCCAAATGTCTGTATGGGCTTCCAAATGTTTGTATGAGCTTCCAAATGTCTGAATGGGCTTCCAAATGTCTGAATGGGTGTCCAAATGTCTGTATGGGCTTCCAAATGTCTGAATGGGTGTCCAAATGTCTGTATGGGCTTCCAAATGGTTGTATGAGCTTCTTCCAAATGTCTGTATGGGCTTCCAAATGTCTATGGGCTTCCAAATGTCTGAATGGGTGTCAAAATGTCTGTATGGGCTTCCAAATGTCTGAATGGGCGTCCAAATGTCTGTATGGGCTTCCAAATGTCTGAATGGGCTTCCAAATGTCTGAATGGGTGTCCAAATGTCTTTATGGGCTTCCAAATGTCTGTATGGGCTTTCAAATGTCTGTATGGGCTTCCAAATGTCTGAATGGGCATCCAAATGTCTGTATGGGCTTCCAAATGTCTGTATGGGCTTCCAAATGTCTATATGGGCTTTCAAATGTCTGAATGGGTGTCAAAATGTCTGTATGGGCTTCCAAATGTCTGAATGGGCTTCCAAATGTCTGAAGGGGCTTCCAAATGTCTGTATGGGCTTCCAAATGTCTGAATGGGCATCCAAATGTCTGTATGGGCTTCCAAATGTCTGTATGGACTTCCAAATGTCTGTATGGGCTTCCAAATGTCTGAATGGCTTCCAAATGTCTGTATGGGTTTCCAAATGTCTGAATGGGTGTCCAAATGTCTGTATGGGCTTCCAAATGTTTGTATGAGCTTCCAAATGTCTGAATGGGCTTCCAAATGTCTGAATGGGTGTCCAAATGTCTGTATGGGCTTCCAAATGTCTGAATGGGTGTCCAAATGTCTGTATGGGCTTCCAAATGGTTGTATGAGCTTCTTCCAAATGTCTGTATGGGCTTCCAAATGTCTGTTGGCTTCCAAATGTCTGAATGGGTGTCAAAATGTCTGTATGGGCTTCCAAATGTCTGAATGGGCGTCCAAATGTCTGTATGGGCTTCCAAATGTCTGTATGGGCTTCCAAATGTCTGAATGGGCTTCCAAATGTCTGAATGGGTGGCCAAATGTCTTTATGGGCTTCCAAATGTCTGTATGGGCTTTCAAATGTCTGTATGGGCTTCCAAATGTCTGAATGGGCATCCAAATGTCTGTATGGGCTTCCAAATGTCTGTATGGGCTTCCAAATGTCTATATTGGCTTTCAAATGTCTGAATGGGTGTCAAAATGTCTGTATGGGCTTCCAAATGTCTGAATGGGCTTCCAAATGTCTGAAGGGGCTTCCAAATGTCTGTATGGGCTTCCAAATGTCTGAATGGGCATCCAAATGTCTGTATGGGCTTCCAAATGTCTGTATGGACTTCCAAATGTCTGTATGGGCTTCCAAATGTCTGAATGGCTTCCAAATGTCTGTATGGGCTTCCAAATGTCTGTATGGGCTTCCAAATCTCTAAATGGGATTCCCAATGTCTGAATGGGCTTCCAAATGTCTGTATGGGCTTCCAAATGTCTCTATGGGCTTCCAAATGTCTGTATGGGCTTCCAAATGTCTAAATGGGCTTCCAAATGTCTGAATGGGCTTCGAAATGTCTGTATGGGCTTCCAAATGTCTCTATGGGCTTCCAAATGTCTCTATGGGCTTCCAAATGTCTCTATGGGCTGGCTTCCAAATGTCTCTACCACATGTCTGTATGGGCTTCCAAATGTCTGTATGGGCTGGCTTCCAAATGTCTCTATGGGCTTCCAAATGTCCGAATGGGCTCCCAAATGTCCGAATGGGCTCCCAAATGTCTGTATGGGCTTCCAAATGTCTGAATGGCTTCCAAATGTCTGTATGGGCTTCCAAATGTCTGTATGGGCTTCCAAATGTCTGAATGGGCTTCCAAATGTCTGTATGGGCTTCCAAATGTCTAAATGGGCTTCCAAATGTTTGTATGAGCTTCCAAATGTCTGAATGGGCTTCCAAATATCTAAATGGGCTTCCAAATGTCTGTATGGGCTTCAAATGTTTGTATGAGCTTCCAAATGTCTGAATGGGCTTCCAAATGTCTGTATGGGCTTCCAAATGTCTGAATGGGCTTCCAAATGTTTGTATGAGCTTCCAAATGTCTGAATGGGCTTCCATACTAAGAATGCAACATCTAACCTATTTAATGTACTGGAAACATTTTAACAGAGTAAATAACAAAAACAAAAGTTATTATTAATAGCTTGGTTGACAAATGGGAAAGGTATGAGAAAGGTAATGACGATTCTCATAGAGTATAATGCTGTCACGTGCATTTGTATGTCACATAACGTTGTGCGTTTTTATTTCTTAACAAATTGTTATCTTCAGTTAAAAATCAGAAAACCAAGCAAGGTTTGTGGTGGGATGAAGCTCCTACAAAATATGTTTAAACTGCAACGTTCTGATGTATGCGTGAATGTTATGGAAACATATTGAAACAATAGTAGTTAAATAGAATGTAACTTTAAAATGGAGAGTATTTAAAAATGATCGTCTAAGTACCAACGGTAACAGCACAAGTTGAATTCTCCTTGCCCTTATAAGAAAAGGGATTTAAAATTTAAAATTATGCACACACGTGAACACACAACTTTTGTGTGTGAAAAACCCCAACTCCAAACAGAGAATCAGCCTGGTCTTCACAACAATTCCATTTGCATGTGATGTGTCTAAACTATTTAAAGTTATATTTAACCTTTATGATCAAGTTTCCTTTGCTGTAATAAGTTCCTACACAGCTATTTCTGCACAGCTGTTTTGTCGAGTCTAAAATATACAAATTCTTACGTGCAGGGTCTGTGTAGTGTGTTAGATGCAGTATGCGTGGAGGGAAGTATCATCCTGGAACCACACCTAGAACACGTGCTAAATGCTCTCTTTCCACAAGTAAGTATTATAATGACATGATGGTTTCCTTTTACTATTGTTCCTTATAACTTTCAATTGACATGATGCCAGTTGTCAATCATTTATCCGTTTCGACCAATCAAACCAATACAGTACCTTCGACAAACAATAGCATGTGCAATTGTATTATAATATAACCTACTGACAGTATACTCCGATATAACTATAGGACAGAGATATGTAAGTAGTGGCGTTATGTTGATTCATCATTGGAGTTTAAAATTAACACCTTAGTCTATTAATTGGTATTACTTTGACTTTCAAGGGACACACGGCAATCTTGATTTTTGAAAAACTCACGGTGTCACGTTAGTTTTTCTCTTCACTTGCATTTGTTCAACCTTAATAGTAATTGTTAGAATAGTTCAAAGCAAATTATTTTTGCATATTACTAACTTTTTAATAATTGTGCATCAATAATATATTTAAAAATTTGGTGATATAGTGAAGAAAATTGAAATCTCAATTTTTTATTTAATCATATGCAAGCAGTTTTAAAGTCAAAATGACGCAGGATAACTAAATTGAGGAGCAAATTTTAATGTTTAAATGAAACTCAAGATTGCCATGTGTCCCTTTAAATCTGCATGCAAATATTTAAAAAAAAAAAGGTTATAAAATTTGAAGTTTTCATTTTTAGCTCTACTGGCCAAGGGCCAGCAGAGCTTATGGGATGGTGAGTCGTCCGTCCGTCGTCCGTCCGTCCGTCCGTCCGTCGTTAACTTTTGTCTTGTGAACACTCTAGGTCCTTCATTTTTCATCCGATCTTTACCAAATTTAAACAGGTTGTTAATATCAATGAAAGCTCAGACAAGTACGAAAACCAGCCAGATCGGAAAAATTTCACCGGAGTTATGGCCCTTGTTTTAATGAAAAATGCCATATTAAGCCTTGTGAACACTCTAGCACCTTCATTTATTATTTGATCGTTACCAAACTTGCACAGATTGTTAATATCAATTATAGCTTGAACAAGTTTGAAAATCAGCTGAATTGGATCAGTAACACCAGAGTTATGGCCCTTGTTTTTTTCTGAAAAATGCCATTTTCTGCCTTGTGAACACTCTAGCACCTTCATTTATTATTTGATCTTTACCAATCTTGCACAGATTGTTAACATCAATGAAAGCTCGAACAAGTTCGAAAACCAGCTAAATCGGATCAGTAACACCGGAGTTATGGCCCTTGTTTTTTCTGAAAAATACTATTTTCTGCCTTGTGAACACTCAAGGGCCTTCAATATTAATTGGATCTTTACTTAACTTTGCGAGTGTCTTTATATCAATGAAAGCTCGAAAAAGTTCGAAAAAACGGCAAGATTGAAATAATATCATCGGAGTTATGGCCCTTGTTTTGCTGAAAAATGCCATATTAAGCCTTGTGAACACTCTAGCACCTTCATTTATTATTTGATCTTTACCAAACTTGAAAAGAAAACCAGCTAGATCGGACCATTAACAGCAGAGTTATTGCCCTTGATTTAGTTAAAAATGCTATATTTTGCCTCGTTAAGACGATAGGGGCTTCATTGATCATCTAGGGGGCGTCCGTGGCCGAGTGGTTAACGTCTCTGACTTGAAATCACTTGCCCCTCACCGCTGTAGGTTCGATCCCTCAGGGGCGTAGGAGTCTTTATGTGAGGAAGCTATCCAGCTGGCTTGCGGAACGTCGGTGGTTCTACCCAGGTGCCCGCCCGTGCACGAAAATTGCCCGGAGGGGCACCTGGGTCTTCCTCCACCAATGGAAACTGGAAAGTCGCCATATGACCATAGCTGTTGGTGCGACTATAAAATCCAATTCAATCAATCAGTCATTGTTCATCTGATCTTTACCAAACTTTATCAGATTGTTAATATCAATGAAAGCTCGAACAAGTTCGAAAACCATTTATATCGGACGAGTAACAGCGGAGTTATGACCCTTGATTTAGTTCAAAATGCTATATTTTGCCTCGTTAAGACTTTATTTTTCTTCCGATCTTTACCAAACTTTATCAAATCGTTAATGTCAATAAAAGCTCGGTCAAGTTCGAAAACCAGACAGATCGGACCAGTAACAGCGGAGTTATGGCCCTTGATTTTGTTAAAAATGCTATAATTTGCCTCGTCTTACGATAGGGCCTTCATTTTGCATCTGATCTTGCCAGACTTTACCAGATTTTATGACTTTCTTTTTTTATATTATAGTTTCTTTTTTTTCTTTTTTTATTTTCTTTTTTTCTTTTTAATTTATTTTTTATTTGATTTTTTTAAAAAGAATTTGTTGATTTTTTTAAAAGATTTTTTTTAGCTCTATGTTGGACCAGTCGGACCAGTAACAGAGGAGTTATGGCTCTTGATTTAGTTAAAAATGCTATATTTTGCCTCGTTAATATGGTAGGGCCTTCAGTTTTCATCTGAACTTTACCAAACTTTACCTGATTGTTTAGTTATGGCCCTTGATTTAGTTGAGAAGCTGTATTTTGCCCAAAACTTTCAAAAAAACATAAAAGTCAGTCTCTTGCTTCATTGATGTTATAAGGGCCATGTTAGCCAGTAGAGCGGCCACAGGCCCTCTTGGGCCTCTTGTTTCTTCGTTTTTCCACAGTAGGTTTAAATATATTGGTGCAATACAATCAGCAATTAGTAATATAAAGCAGGACAATAATTCTTTTAATTATTACTGATGTTTTACAAATATGGGAGTTATATAGACATAATAATGAGATGTTTGAACAAATAAAGATTGCCATGTGTCCCTTTAAGATAGAGATTTTGCCCCTCATTAGCACATTCAGAATGTTCCAGAAAAAATCACGTTGTTCTGGCTAGACTATAGGCCAGAAGGAGACTTAAACAGGGTTGTCCTACTGGAGTGTATCCTCCGGGCATATAAAACACCCGGAGGATTCTTTGTGAGTAAAAGTAGGGGTGATCTCACATTTCTGTTACAATTTCCCAAGAGGAAAACGTGCGTAACTTATTTAAGTTTGTTGTATTTTTCGATTATTTATTTTAGGTGTTTGCTCCAATTGATTACAACAATCCATTGAACATGAAAAATCACAATGAAGTTCTTCGTTGTTTTGCAGTATTAGGTAGGTCGTTAATACTCAAATTGGTTACTTTATAAATATTTAATCCACCGACCCCCAGCACCGCTTTGATAAATTTGAACCCACCTTGCAATATTGCAATATTAATATTACCATCCACCCCTAATGCAGTGTTAACATCCAGCCTCAGGCTTTATTTTCATGCCAATTCAAGGTTTGCCAAACAAAATCTGTGTCTCAGTTTTGAGGAAAGCTGTTCCAGTTGTGGTGGAGGAAGTCTGTGGTATCAGATGACTTGCACATTTCTCAATAATATTTGAGTCATATGGATCGTGGAGTTCAATATTTATACAATCTGAAAACCTAAATTAGTTTTATTCTTACCGACGACCATTCAGGCCAGTGTAATAGCTATCCACAATTACTATGGCGGGACATTTAAATCCATGAGCCAGAAAATGTTCTAAGTCAACCAATCATGATTACTCAAACCAAAACTTACATGTATATCTTATAAAATTCTAAGTTACCTTATTCATACTTTCTACACTGTAGCACGGTCATTCTCGGGCAAGTTGACTGGTATCCTGCTGCAGAAGCTTGATCAGAACAATGAGAAGGTGAAACTTGGAATACTGACAATATTCAAGCATCTCATTAATGCTGCAGGTGAGTATGAGACACAGTCTTAACAATTTATATGAGACAGTCTAACAATAAATATGAGACACAGTCTAACAATTAATATGAGTCAGTCTAACAATTAATTGAAAAAAAACCATAAAATATTAGAACCTTCTTTCTTGGCGGATTATGTGTATTTAACATGGTTCTAATATTTCGACATTTCTATTAAACATAACTTGCCAAATGTAATCTTTATGGAAAGATGAAAGGCCAAGCGGGAACGACATATTGTTTTTAGCTTAGATGTCTGTCTGTCTGTCTGTCCATCACAAGTCGTGTCCTCTCCATATCTCTTGAACAGTTCGAGGGATTTTGAAATAACTTGGCATAAATGTTCAACATATCGAGACGACATTCAGAGCGTAACTTCCAGCCACATTCGTTCATGGTCTAGGTCACACTTAGAGGTTGAGGTCATTTGCACTATATTTCGTGTCCTCCATATGTCTTGAACAGCTTGAGGGATTTTGTGATAACTTTGCATCAGTGTAATGCATATGAACCAACCTGGCTGAAAGTTGCGCTATGCATGTCTCGATATGGTGAACATTTGTGTGTGTGTGTGGTGTGGGGTTTTGTGTGGGGTGGGGTTCTGGCGTATTTTCTGCCAAAAACAACCCCGTCTAGTTATTATTAAGGATTTATAAGGTTACTGAAAATTGTTAAAATCAGAAAAATGAAAACAAATTGCCAGTCAACCTATGAAGAAAGCGAGTTTGTTTCTAAACCAGAAAAAAACATTCTTTATCACTGAAAATCTAAAAAGAAAATTGTCAGAAAAGGAAATTCTATACATTTTGTATGTGACTTTTATAATCAGTAAAATATTGTCCAAACTATTAATCACAATGTAACACCACCGCTTGTGTTTTGTAGAGCCGATACACATTATATGCTTGATAAGCCAAAAATGGATAGATTCAGGTAGACACGATAACCATATTTTGAAATACATCATTGTTTCATAACCATATAATATAAAAACCATGGTATATAGAGCATCTGACATGAGTTGTCATTTCATACAAAATTTTATTAAACGAGTTCAGGAATTTGTTATTAAGCGAGCCTCTGGCGAGCTTAATAACAAATTCCTGGACGAGATTAATAAAGTTTTGTATGAAATGACAATGAGTGTCAGATCCTTTCTATCACATAGCTCAAAAACGACAAGAAACTACACATTATTGCTTGTGGTGAATCTACATATGGCCGACTGTTACCCTCACAGCATCGCAAATTCAGTGCTATATCCACGGACTCCACAGACTAAACGGGTGTTCCGGGACATTGACTAGACGAATGTACTGACACTGCACTTCAACGACCGACTGATTCGGTCGCCTTGTATTACACATGGTTAATATAAGGAAATACGTAATGGGTATATTATACGGAATACAAGCAGTTACATTTGATAAGGTATACATATACTTAGGTGCGTTACCTATTTCCTTTAATATAGTTTGTTCTAGGTTACTATTTTCAAAATAAAAAAACAAACAAACTCGAAACAGCTTAATTTTTTTTAACTCCTTATGAAATTCACATTTCTTACAAACTTGTTCTTTAATCTTGCAACTTACAGCCCCCTCAATGGAAGACAAGAAAGAAGTTGTTTTGTCAGGCCTGAAGGGTGTAACACAAGAACACAGTAATAAAGTGAGTGCCACATGTCACCTTGTTCTGTTTGTTACATTATATATATAATTCAATTGTATACTATTAGTATGTACTTCCTTTTCATGAATATATAAAAAAAAAAAGCTAATGTGTTTGTTACTCAGCCATATCATATTGTGACATCTCTGAAATGAGATGAATTTATTTAAGCGAAGTGCATGGTCCAATGTTAGAGCGCCAAACTCCAGATCAAGAGGTTGTGGGTTTGATCCTTGCCGCGGCCACATTTATCCTTGAGCAAGATAATTAATCCACATTGCTTAGTACTAGTTCTACCCAGGAAGCCATCGAGAGTGATTAATCTAAGTGGAAAGAACTTGTTTCACAGTATATGTAAAATAAATATTTTTAAACAATTTTATGCTTTTATAAGCTTGTTTTCAGATCCTTA
The DNA here is from genome assembly GCA_037043455.1 of Cyrtodaria siliqua. NCBI lineage: Eukaryota > Metazoa > Mollusca > Bivalvia > Adapedonta > Hiatellidae > Cyrtodaria > Cyrtodaria siliqua. Next base: position 53,027 of record JAWPHD010009582.1, read on the forward strand.
CTATTTGCAATTAAATTTTGTAGTTTTATGTAATGTGAACATTTGAAATAAATACTGTTTAAACCAAACTATAGAAATACCATGGTGACATTAGAACACTACTAAAGATAACTTAATTTGATTGTTTAAATTCTCATAGCTCTATTAGCAGCAGCAGCAGCAGCAGCAGCAGCAGCAGCAGCTGCATCGCTGTTCCTTTCATTATTATTACCAAAACATATTCATCATCATCATTACCATCGTCGTCATTAATAGTCAAATCTCCGATACTTTCAGGTGAAGAAAATGTTTGCGCAGATTGTCATAGCGATGGGTCACCATAACTACATGGAGCTGGAGGGCGGAACACAGATGATAGAGTTTGTCGTCACGCAGTGCTCACTGCTCGATGATCCACCTGTGAGTTTGTGTGCCAAATTTATAACAGTTTTGTAAAGTTATACAATTTTTATCCAGTTTTGATTGTAACTTAATAGTTCATGAGAGAGCTTTATTTGAAATATGAGAAAGGTGTCTTTAACCAATAACTGAACAACTATTTAATATATGCTTTCATTAAGCTATTAATGTTTTTTCAAACTCAGTTATTGATATTTCATGTGTGTCCATTAATTATATAGTCTATAGCTCTATATATACTGTTCCAAAAAAGAAACCGTGTTTGGGTAATTTTAACATTTATTAAAAATCTATTTTGATATATTAAATTCATTTACACCAACTTTAATAGTAGATATTAAAGTTAATAAAAAAAATTCCCATTTATTTATTCATGATATTATAACTGTTTCCACCAAAGATGGCAGGCGTTTATTTTTTTTAATCAGTATATATCCATGTTTCTCAACATAAAGTACTGCGTATGGAATGGCGAAAACATTAGTAAGCAAATTGTTTTGAGCTGTTCCTATAGTTAAGATTAAATATTGTATAAATTGTTATGACTGTTATTGGCGAAATGATTCTTGTTATATGTTATAGATCTCTCAGCTGAGCCAGCTTGCTTTGATCTTTCTTCATGTTCTTAGGGTCAGCGTGTTTCCTACTGAGCAATAGTCTTGATCATATTGGACGCTTGTTTCAAATACAAACATTACAAGCTTTGCAAAAATCTAGATAAATCGTCAGACTGAGATACTGCGTTCAGTAAAATATGGCTGGTCTTGAAAAATGTTAATATCTGCGTGGTGTGCTAAAACGATGTTTCCGGTCTATGAGTGATAGCATATGGCTGAAACCGGTTTCCCCAAATAAAACACTTGGCAAAATTTAACACCATAATATAGAACTTGAATAACAGTGAATAAAAATTATTTTGCAATGTTGTGGAATGAGTTCATTACATGGTCCCGCCTTAATTCCATTAAGTGATGGGAAAGCTTATATTAGTAGGATTTCATAACTGATATTTCGGCAATAAAACATGTTTGATAACATTTTTTACTGAAAAAAATGCGATAACCTATTTAAAATTACCTTTTTTTATGTTTCTGTTATACAATATGCAAAATGTTTAAGCCGAAATTAAGATTTTATTTCATACGCCAGCCAAACCCGTTTTCGCTTTTTGGAGAAGGGGTTGGATGTGATATGGAAGTTAACACTGGGACCACGTAATGTGACCGATAGATCCTAAAAATTCAGCCATGTTACATATATAACAGTACTCACTTTTAACATGAATGGAGAAAACACAACTTAACTTTCTTTTATTTAAAGCAAAACAAACATTGTCACTTCTTAATATGGCATACATAAATGATGCATCAATTCTGTTTGCATTGACCACTTATCTAAATTAACTCTCAGAGCTCCTTTTCATTGTTGACATCATTTATACGATTCATAATTCCAGAACACAAAGCGCTCGCCTGACCCTGATCATGTGACCAATCAGCAGTTACGTCACATGTGTGATAACGTTCTACAGCTGCTTACTAACACAGTCGAACAAATGGAATCAGTGAGTTGTTTGTTTGTATTAAAATTCAAAAAATATGATATAAAGTAAAAAAAACTTTTACATACGTAAAAATACGTAATTAGAACATTTCGCCCCAATAATATTAAAACATTCCTAGGGTAAAAAAGGTGCTGTAATATTATTATATATAAAAAATAGAGCTTTCTGTACTGTAACAGCTGATACCTTTATAATCCACCATTTCAGGTTCTATGGCCATATTTACTGGAACTCGTTGTTCCAGAAAAATACACAGAAGGAGTAGGAGTGGTATGTCGTTGCTTGTCAACCATTGCAAGCAAAAAGAGGGAAGAAAATGCTGAAGATTACGACTTGGACTACGAGACGCAAGGTGATCATGGCTGTTGACAAACAAATATATACTGGAACAGTCATCCCTTTTACTATGTGTATAGTATGACTGTTGGGTAATGGTTAATAATGGATGTTGACAAACAAGTCTGTAGTTGGTAAAGTCATCCTTATAAATGGCATAACTGACTTAGTACCCCAGACTAAGATGACTAGATTATAATGACTAGCTAATGTAATGACTAGTCATTAGTATTATATACATAGTCTGGTGAGGGCTGAGCCAGCATGCCTCCTTCTTTCTTGGGAGGAATGGCTTGATAATTGAAGCCTTATGCCCTCCGAAGAAAGAAGCATGCTGCCCCATACTAAACCAGTAGGCATTGCTCAACAAGGAGATGTGGTGGGGATGGATGGCGGTTAGAAGCGACGATATACAGAGTTTATTATAACGAACAAGGATGTAAACAATGAGAGGCTGCTGTTTGGCTGAATTTAGTCATGTGACTAAAATGTTAATGAGTAACTATGGGTAACCAGAAGTAGTGTAACCGGAAGTATTGCTTGTAAACAAAGAAATCGAAAGTGGGATTGTTTTGGTGAGAAGCAAAGTGTATGGGTGTATGGTATTACGATTTCTCATAAACCACTTGTATTACATAAACTTCCATATATATTTTAGGTATGACTACACTTTGGAAATGTCACAGATATTAAAAAATTATTGTTTGAAAAATGTAATGCATAGTTTATTCAACAATTCAGTATATAAAGACTGTTCAGTGATTTCACTTTTTCTTTTAATTCTATTTACTAAATCTGTAGATCTGATAGTATACTTTCTGTCCTTGAGTTGTCATAGTTACCTCCTTATTTCAGCTAATCTTCCAAAACCAGTGGCAGTGATAGCAAGACTAATGGTGAGTTAAACTAATATGATATAGGAAAAACAGTGAGTGACAATAAACGGTCGTAAGGACATGCAAGTAAAAAAAAAAAAATGAATTCTGGGTAATACAACCATTCTGATGACACCACATTCCTTATTAATGCCTGTGTTTATAAAAATGGTTCATATAAGCCGGGTGCATAGAGATATCCTAACTTCTGTTTTCCCACAAAAAGGATGGGCAGTTTTATGTATCAGCTCTTTAGTGATTCATGCATTGTATTGGTTAACCTTGTTACCATGGTTACCTGAGCAATAAACCAATAACAGAATTAAAGGAGTTTTCTAGAAGGAAGAAATGGAGACAGATTGGGTTAATTGAATGAACTTGTTGAAAAGGCATTCTTCTTGGACAGAATTGGTCATGCTTTGATAAATGTTTGGGGGCAATCAGATATTTATCATATTGGGCCTTCTTTTCAAAGAAAAAAACATTTATATATATACCATAATATATTGATAGATATAATGGTACCTTCTTTCAAGAACGTATACTACTGTAAATTGTTTGTGTACATACAGGTGCTTGCTGGGCAGCCACAAAATGGTAGACAGCGTGGCATACATGTGCTTAATCTGATGCAGAGCTTGTCACCAAATCTACATGACAGTCTTGTGCAACTCTGGGACACTGTTGTTCCGAAACTGGTGCAGTATTTAGAAGGTGTGGTCATGTAATACTTTGTTTTTGTCGAGCCCGTTTACAGATCTCGTCTTAGCAATCACAATGTCGTCTGGGTGTATGTTTGTCAGTTTGTCCATTTGTTTGTCCGTCCCTTCGTTAGTTAGTCTGACTTCCATTTATTTATACCATCTTCAACTTGAGAATTTTCACCAAACTCTACCAGAATGTTTCTTATATGCATCTAACATTATGTGCAAAATTTTGGAAGAAATACAGGTCATGTCCTGTCTCCGCTATGACATACATATCTTGCTGTTCAGGGCCACCCCTGGGTTTTTTTTTTCTTTCGCAACCACTTACGCCAAATGAAAAAAACTTTCGCCAAATGGAAAAAAAAGGAGCCAAATTTGTGAAATAGGAGCCAAAGTTGGAGCCATTTTATGAGCCATTTTTTCATACAATAACGAAGGCTTGAAAGCCATTTTCAGAATAAACGGCATATATGCATTGATTCATTTAGGTTCTCTTGTTTTTATAAAAGACTTTATTTATACCAACATTAATACAAGTAATACTTTAATAATTACTATAAACCAATAGTTTAATAACAGATGATAACTATAATCATAGCAGTATTATCTTATATTAAGCTATTACAAGTATTATTTGTATTAATGTTTATATAACTAACATCTTTTAACATTCTTGACTACATGTAGGTCCTTAAACAGATTATGATAAATTCAGTATCAAAGTAAAAACAACAAAAAAAATTATGATATCATTTAATATTAACAATGATTTTTTTAATTGCAAGAAAAGAAACAACAACTATTCATATAATCTTACAATACACTTGCAATATAGTTCAGGTGACTGGTCACTTATACACAGTTGCTGGACCGCAAAGTACACATTAACCATGGCAGCAGTCACGGCTGCTTCGCTTTTGGAAAGTGCTGCTTAGCGGGCCACATCCATGTTGACACTCATTTTAGCAGCACTGGCTACCTTCATGTGGTCTGAATTTAGAATGAAAAATATATAAGTTAACTGTTTAAAAAATATAAAAAAATAAATAAAAACTATTTCAATTTAGACTATATTTATCATCATGTGGTCTGAATTTAGAATAAGAAATATAATTTAAGTACAGACATATTTAAAATATAAAATAAAAATAATTATTAAAAATAAAATTAGCATTAAAACAAGACCACTCTATGTACCTTTACTTTGTAAAATTTCATGCTTTGACACATTTTCTTTTTTAATGATTGTACAGCCAGAAGTGAAAACGTTAGAACGTTGTGCTTTAATGCAAAAGTCACAGAACATAGACTTGAGTTTTGGATCATAGCGTAGCCATGAATTTCCATTTTTCCACGAATCCTTAAAATTTCTAACAGGTGAGTTCTGAATTTTGGCAAATTTAGAAGGTGGAGTCAAACAAGAATCTAAATCTAGCGGACGTTTACAAGCCATTTTTGCAATTGTCAACGTTTTACATCTTGGCATAGCTTATATAGGAAACATACGTCAAGGGTGATTAATCAATTATGGCCATTGTTCTGATCATCTTTTGTTACAATATTATATATTTCTAAAAATAACAAGTAATAACTTACGATTTCTTTAATTTTCAACACCCGACGAAGTTTGCCACACACAAAACAAACATCAACCATAGTTTCCATCAACCATAGTTTCATTTTCGTTGTTTGATCGTCTGCCGATGTTTGTATAAGTGCTTAAAACCCGATATCAAGCTGTGTTGTCTTCTTAATTGCATCAATTATCTTCTCGGAGAGTGTCAGAAAGTTTGTTTACAACATGTTATTTTCAAGCATCAGTGATTCACAATGTACACGCGTGATCAATCGACTGGTTGTGATAATTTTATCGGTTTTTGTATGAAGCCAGCGAACGTTATTCATGTAGTTTAGTGAACCAGTCCATTTTCAATTACTATTTCGCTTGTATCCGCTTACAGCATTGACAATATGTAAATATCGGTTTTTGTTTTTTTCGCAAATAATTTTCGCAAAAGCTTAAAAAAGATCGCAACTTTTGCTGTTCTTTCGCCATTTGCGACATTAGCGAATCACAGCGGAGGCCCAGGCTGTTGTCTCTGCAGATTTTCACCAAACTCCACCAGAATGTTTGTTATATGCATCAAACCTATGCAAAATTTTGGTTTGTTGTGACCGACAAAATAGGTCACGTCTGGTCTCCACTATGACATGCATTTCTTACTCTTTTCTTGATGATTTTCATCAAACTCCACCAGAATGTTCCTTATATGTATCTAACATCATGTACAAAATGTTTACCTACTGTTGAGCATTTAAATACTAAGTACATGTAAGGAACGTATATATCTCATGGGTCTGTGTACCAAATTTATAACAGTTTTGTAAAGTTATACAATTTTAATCCAGTTTTGATTGTAACTTAATAGTTCAAGAGAGAGCTTTATTTGAGATATGAGAAAGGTGTCTTTAACCAATAACTGAACAAACTATTTAATATATGCTATTATTAAGCTATTAACACATTGGTGTTGGTCAAATAAAAATATAATCCAATCTGGACTATTTGGACTTCTTCAACATAGGGCTTAGTTTAAACTTATTTATTTTACATTGATTGTAACGAAAGCTTATGAACTTATTTGAATCACTCTCGATGTCTTCCTGGGTAGAACCAGTACTAAGCAATGCAGATAAAGTGTCTTGCTCAGGGACACAACGCATATGGCAATGACGGGAATCGAACCCACGACTTTTGGATCATGGGTCCAACGCTCTACCACATAGGGTTTGACATGCAGGCCATGGCCTTCTAGTTAAAACATGTCAGCTCTTTAATGTATATATTTGTTCTGCCAAAAATACAGATTTCCACAATTTTTATGCTAACGCACTCTTAAAGGTAAAAGAAATGTGGTTCTGTTAAACCTATAATCCCACACTTCTCATTTCAAAATCTAATAAAATCAATAATTTGAACATTTATATGTATTCTACGAAAGAATCACCTTGCAGATCTAAAATCTAAAAACACCTAGCATTAACCTAATAAATTATGTTGGTGATTATAGATCCAGATAAACAGGAGAATTGGTCTCAAAAGAACTGGGAGGACTTGTTACTGAAAATGTTGTCCAAGTCTCTCGATGTTGTCGACCATGAGGAGTGGATTGCTGAGCTGGGCGAGACATTCGGTGCTCATATACCCATGTATACTAAATATCCCCAGGAAAAGGTAAATAAAAACATTTGCTTTCATTGATAGTTGTAGCACCCCAGCTCACCTGGTGTGGCCCTTGCATACAAACAGATGTTGACATTAATGGGTTTAGTTCACTATTTCATGCCAACTTCGAAAAACGTATTCCTGTATGCTATATATCCAGAGGAAAAGGTTAATTTGTTAAGGGCTGTTCCAGAAATTATGACGTCCCACCCACAGATGTCAAACACTTATTAGCCCTACTGGCCAAAAGCCAGCAGAGCTTATGGGATGGCGAGTTGTCCGTCGTCCGTCGTTACCTTTTGTCTCGTTAAGGGCCTTCATTTTTCATCCGACTTTACCAAACTTTAATAGATTGTTAATGTCAATGAAAGCTCGGACAAAGTCCAAAACCAGCCAGATCGGACCAGTAACAGCAGAGTTATGGCCCTTGATTTAGTTAAAAATGCTATATTTTGCCTCGCTAAGATGATAGGGCCTTCATTTTTCATCCGATCTTTACGAAACTTAACCAGATTGTTAATGTGAATGAAAGCTCGGACAAGTTCGAAAACCAGCCAGATTGGACCAGTAACAGCAGAGTTATGCCCCTTGATTTAGTTAAAAATGCTATATTTTGCCTCGTTAAGACGATAGGGCCTTCATTTTTTGTTTTATCTGTACCAAGCTTTAATAGATTGTAAATAATTTTCTTCCAAAAACTGGTATAATAAAGCAGTAAATATACTCATAAACTCCTATACCAAAAATGTTCAGCTTCATCCCTGAAATTTATGAGATGTTCAAAGTGACTTGTATTTTGCAGCAATATTTTGTTCTGAAAATTCCCAAGTCCTGTATTTTGTCGATAAAAATATTTCCAATTTTGCAATTTCTCTGACGAAAATTAGCAGCCCTTGATATAGTGAAAAATGCTATATTTTGCCTCGTTAACAGGATAGGGCCTTCATCTTTTATCTGATCTTTACCAATTTGTTTATATCAATGACAGCTCGGACAAGTTCGAAAACCATCCAGATTATATTGGACCATTTACATCGAAGTCATGGCCCTTGATTTTCAGAAATATGCTATATCTTGGCCTCATTAAGACGAAAGGGCCTTCATTTGGCCAAATTTCATTGAAACTTTGCAGGGATGATCAGTACCAAGCCTACTTGTACATAGTCAACATGTTCCAGTTGAATGATTTAAGCGGGGTTATAGCCCTATAAAGGTTTTAATACACAAACTTTGTTCTGACTGGTTCTCCTGAGCCCCTGGCAGAATTAAACAAAACTTTTTAGGGATGATCAATTCCATGTCTGGTTGTGCAAATCATTGCCGTGTTCCAGTTGAATAATTTTTGCAGAATTATGGCCCTTTAAAGGTTTTAATACACAAACTTTGTCTGATCTACTTCTCTTGAACCCCTCGCCAGATTTCAATGAAACTTTGCAGGAATGATCAACACCAAGCCTAGTTGTGCATGTCGTCACTGCGTTCCCGTTTACCGATATTTGGAAGTTTTATGGCCCTTCAGGTCTCACACCTCTATTATCTCCCCTGAAAGCTCACGGACCTAGAGACAAAAGGAAAACAGAAAATAATTCTATTTTTTCTCAATTTTAGGCAATTTTTAATTTGAAAAATAGGCTTTTCTTTGCTTTAGCATACATCTGCAGTGTAAAAGACAGATGATACAGAAAATCCCATGTTGATATGAGGTTTCATTCAAATTTCAGAATTGTTTGACCAAAGCACCACATATTCAGCTAGATAGTGTATGAATTTTGTATTTTCCATAGGGTTCACAAAACATGAGCGAGGAAAAAAACCAACCTGGCTAACTTATATATTTTATTGTTTTAAATTACTGGTCTTGGCTATACTGAAGATATTAAACCAACAACAATGTCTGCTGCCCTGCTTTGAAGCTCAGATGTTGGAAAAGGCTGTACAGTAACCCTATGGGAAAATTAATTGTGGTGTGAGACCTGAAGAGTAGCTTATTTTTCATCATAGTCCCACAGACGTCTTTTTTTTAAAGCCCGTTATACACCTTGATTCAATTGATTTGTGTTTTAGTTTCAAAGTAATGATTTGTCAGACAATTTCAACTAGTTGTTGGTACAGATGAAGAATGTGTTTGGCACATATTGTGTCCAGTATATGCCCATATCAGGTATTTGATATAAATCTCATAATAACATTTTCGAGCAATTTGTGTGCATGTATGTATACTTTTTTGACAGCTGTGTAATCATGACAACTCATGTGATAAATAAAAACATGATGTTTTCTGGTGTATACATGTGCATTGTGTCAGAAGCCACATGTTTCTGTAAGGAAATATCACAGAGACAGCAGATATCTAATTTGATATAACTGATATCTCCCATATTGTTGATGTCTCAAATTTAAAGTTGTCAACAACTCAACTTTGTATGCCATACTGGACAGTGATCACATAAGTGATTGTTGTTGCTGCTGCTGTTGTTGTTGTTGTTGTTGTTGTATCTTCCAACTATCAAGTTTCTGTTGGTGTTCTCCATATTTATTACAGAGACAAATAATGTTGCTGTTCTGTTTAGGTGGAATTTCTCATTATTGTATTTCTGTTATCTAGTCGAAATAGGTGCATTTCTTGATTTTTTTACCGAAACAGTTACAGTTACAGTTACAGCTTCAATTATTTTTTATTCTATATGGGGTATTTATGTACTGTGTTGCATTTCCTGAAAGCAGGTGACACAGATCATGTTTGGGGAAATTTTCATGCAGATTGAGAGAAAAATGGCAGATATATTACAGAAATACTACATTTGGTGGCATTTCTTGTGTATTTTTATGTTAAAGGCACAATACCGCCAAAATTCAAGTGATACTCAGACTTTCATATCTTTTCATGTACTCAGACCTAAGCTTATTTGGGGGTTAATTTGACATGTAGAATCTAAATGCATAGCTATTGACTGGTATACTTTAGACTTTTATCTTGTTACCATGGATACAGAAAGAAATGATATTTTTCCTATTAAAATTTCAGCAGTTGATCATTGAATACATATGTTTGATACCATGATATGAACTAATATTATTTTAATCATAATTATAAGATAGCAGATGACAAAAGGGGATTGTGGTAAAAATCTCATGAAGATTGAGGCACAAATGGTGTAGTTATCACACAAATGCTACATATTATGAAAACATGTTTTGGACTTTTATTTCACAGCGGGAACTTGTCGAATCCACGCGTTACTCTCAATCACATAATCCTGAATCATTTCACTTGTAAATATGATAGAAGCATGCTTATGGTCTTATTTTATAGGTACTGCACATAGCTACTAAATGTTATGTTATGGATGATGTTGCTAAAAATATTTACTCTCTTCAGGTCTCACACCTCTATTATCTCCCCTGAAAGCTCACGGGCCTAGAGACAAAAGGAAAACAGAATAATTCTATTTTTTCTCAATTTTAGGCAATTTTTAATTTGAAAAATAGGCTTTTCTTTGCTTTAGCATACATCTGCAGTGTAAAAGACAGATGATACAGAAAATCCCATGTTGATATGAGGTTTCATTCAAATTTCAGAATTGTTTGACCAAAGCACCACATATTCAGCTAGATAGTGTATGACTTTTGTATTTTCCATAGGGTTCGCAAAACATGAGCGAGGAAAAAAACCAACCTGGCTAACTTATATATTTTATTGTTTTAAATTACTGGTCTTGGCTATACTGAAGATATTAAACCAACAACAATGTCTGCTGCCCTGCTTTGAAGCTCAGATGTTGGAAAAGGCTGTACAGTAACCCTATGGGAAAATTAATTGTGGTGTGAGACCTTTAAAGGATTTTGATACCACACATTTTTTCCAGGCTAGTTCTCCTGAACCCTGGCTGAAAATAGACGAAATTTGACAAGGATGATCAGTATCAAGCCTAGTTGCGCATATCATCGCCATATTTCGGTTGAATGATTTTTGGCAGAGTTATGGCCCTTTAAATGTTTTAATACACAAACTTTGTCCAGATTAGTCTCTTCTGAACTATTTGCCAGATTTCAGCGAATCTTGGCGGGGATGATCATTACTAAGCCTAGTTGCACCTGTCATTGCCATGTTCTGGTTGAAGGAATTTTGGCAGAGTTATGAGGCCTTAAAGGTTTTAATACACTAACTAGACTAGTTCTCCTGAACCTCTGGCTGGATTTCAACGAAACTTTGCAGGGATGATCAGTACCAAACCTAGTTGTGTATGTCATCACCAAGTTCCGGTTGAATGATTTTTTAAAGACTTGTGGCCCCTTATACATAAACTTTATCTTGAGTCAGTAGAGCGTCCACAGGCCCTCTTAAGTCTCTTGTTTATCATGTTCATTCAAGGTCTTTGTCATGACACCGCGTATGCAAACGTGGGAACGTGGCTCCATCATAAATGTAGTGTCTACTATAGAATTTGCAGCAACTCTGCAGTTCTGCAGGGTTAGAAGGTTCTGGGCCCATTCTCCATATTTTGATGTAAATGGAGGATGAGCCTGGCCCTTCATTCCTGTTAGGCGCCATATTAGAGCAGTAAAAATACACTTTTAGGTAAAAGAAATTGGCACAGAAATGGTTTTGACTGATTCTGGTTCCAAATATTATGGAAAAAAATATATCCAAAGTCCTCATCTCAAATCACGTGCTAAATATGTTATTTTGGGGCAAAAAGATGTAAAATAATGAAAAAATCACCTTTTTTGGGAATAATTTAAAAAAATTATAATGAAACAATAAAAAATACAGTTATATAGTAAATAATGTTTGTAATAGAGAAGACTATAGGAATTTATGATCAATTTGACCAAATAAATAGACAGACTCTCAATTTTGGGATAAAATGGTGAAAAAAGTGATAAAATCACCGATTTTTGGAGATAAAATACTTAAATTAAATCTGTGTGTAAATATCATATTTTTGTTTTTGCATTTTACTATTTATGTTGTTCTCTATCAGATATCTAAAATACAATTCACAACTCAATCAAGTTGAAAGTGTACTTATTTTGAGGTTGAAAGTTTAAGAAAAATTGGAAAAAATCAACGATTTTTGGGAACATAATTTTATAATGATATTTACGTATTAATGTTAAATTAAGTAAGATATCCAACTTTTTATAATATATCTACTTGTTTGATGTCACTAAATGTTTTAGATTGGTCATAACAGTAGATTTGTAGGTAAAATATTTCAGATAATCTCCCTTAATTAAAATGTGTTTGATTTGATAGAGTACCTTCCCTTAAAAGTTTGCCGCTCTTTTTGACAACACGTTTTGGTACTGAGGTAAACACCAATTCAGTGAACTAATACACACTTGATGGAGCTTGTTATACAGTTACATAGATGACAAGTATGTATACGTTTGATTTTGAAATAAAACATAATTGTAAAGGTAGTAACAGATCTGTGTGCTACTTAATTAAGATTGTTGTTATAAATGTGAAGCAACACGTATTAGCCCGATGAAACCTGTATCTACTCAACATTGCATTTTATAAATGACCAGGCCTAGAAATACGAGGTAACGCCAATCCTCACATTTGACCAACCTCTATGGTGGAAAGCCCTGAACATCGTTCTATCAGAACCTAGTAACTGCGACCTGCGACACATTGTGCTCAGATTGGGAGGACTGCACATGGAAATGAGTTTCCTAGTCTGTGTTGGTCATAAAATGACAGACTCGGGGTTAACAGAACTGCTAGAAACAATATATGTGGATAATGCTGTTATGCACATGCTAACAGGCAAAGCCATATCACGAGCAGTTAGAGGCCACAACCTTGTAGATATGGCTCTGTATTCGTTTATGGCCGCCGAAGTCTTTAATATTGACATACGTAAGAACTAACCGAGTGCTTAAACTGAAGGTGACGAAACAAATGACGGAGCTGAGTTCAATGGTGGTTCGGAAAATGATGAGACATGTAATGTTGGACTGGAAACAAATAAGAAGGAAAGTATCTCTGACGAGCAAGTTAACGTATCTGTGGACACGGAAAATCACCTAATCGAGACAGCAGAATTGTTTGTTGAAGAAACATATAGACATGAATGAATAGCATTGACAATGATATCGAGTGTGGATTGACTGTGTTTGGTCAGGTTCTTGCAGGTGAGTTAGATGTTGAATCTGCATGTTCATCTGCTGTAGTAGAGCGCATAAAAGAGAGAGTAGATACGCACCGTAGTAACTTAAAACAAAGTCGCACATCAAGATTGTGGCTTCAATACATTTAGAAGGTTGATATGATTTTTTAAGGCAGAACGATCTGGCAACTGGAAGCTCCATTTACAGGCAGTATTAGATATGTTACCCTATTTCACAGCATCTGGCCACAACTTATATGTGGTTGGCACACGTATACCTTGCAAACATGCTAGCATTAGAAACAAGTAGTCCTGATGTGTACAGGTACTTTATGGAGGGGTATCATGTAATAAGACAAAGCGATCGATTTTGGGCAGGGCTCTTGACTGATTTAGTCATAGAACAAATGCTCATGAAAAGTTTGAAAACAACTGGTGGGCTATCACGAGGAAGGGGAATGACAAACACAGAGGACGCTGTGGGAACTTTCTCGCCCCGCTTGTTCAGAAATCAACGAAGCTATGTAACAAGTATCAGGAACAGAATTCATCACCAATGACCAGCATAAAGATATTCAAACGCACGGCAACAGAGAGACAAGAAAGACACGAACATTCTAATAGAATATCTCAGTGAAAGAAACCCCTTTAATAAGTATCCTGAGCTAAAAAGTATATCAAGTGGAGTTGTTTCTGATGATTCTGTCAATGTAGATGATGCGAAAGCTGTTGGGATCAAGATTCTAGACAAAATGCCTGAAAGCACTGTTATGGATTTTGCTTTCAAGCGAAAATATCAAGTAAAAACAATGTCCGATACAGCTGGTTTGAAAATAGGCGATGACGTTGTCAAGGTAGACTCGCAACTATTATTTCAACAGCTTGTTTCTGCGGCAAGAATCACTCCCAAAAGACGAACTGGATTCGCTATTCTCTTATGAGTTATGCACTTACCCTCCAGCAATATTTGAAACCCCGCACTTGCTGTGAGAGGCTGATAAGCCAGCATTGGCAGAAGCTATACGAGATAAAGTAAAACCACAGTGAAAGACCCACTGGTGAAATGAAATATATACTTGATGGCGGTTGCCTTTTGCAACGGATTCCTTGGCCAAAATCTAACAGCTATGGTAAAATATGTGATGTGTATGTGGAGCATGTTACAAGGAAGTATGGAAAAGCGACTGTGGTATTTGATGGATATGACAATGTTCCAAGTACTAAAGACACAACACATCTTAGGCGAACAGCGGTTGCGGTGGGACGGAAGTTAAATTCACTGTGACAATGATCATGAGAGGAAAGAAAAGTAAGTTCCTCACAAACAAGAAAAACAAACAAAGATTTATTAATCTTCTAAGTGATAAGTTGCAAAATGCGGGTATTGAAACTGTACACTCTTCAGACGATGCGGATCTTCTTATGGTAAAGACAGCTGTGAACTACTCCTTAACAACGCAGACGTCATTAGTTGGAGATGATACATATCTGTTGATACTGCTGTGTTACTATACGGTAACACTTCAGAAGGAACGGGTACATATATGGAAAACACAGTATGGAACATTCAAGACACAAAATGTAGATTGGGTGAAGAAATATGCTCTAATATACTGTTACTTCATGCAATTCTTAGCTGCGACACAACATCAAGGATATATGGACTTGGGAAGGGTACTGTTCTGAAAACGTATTAAAACAACTCGGAATTTCATCTGGCTGCAGATATGTTCAACAAAACACCAAACGAAGTATCTAAAGAGGACATTATTGCATCTGGAGAGACTGCATTACTGTGTCTGTATAAGAGTAATTCGCGAGAAGGACTGGACAAACTACGTGTTCATAAATTTGCCGAAATGGTTGCCAAAAGCACAAGTGTTGTAGAACCCAAAATGTTACCCCTTTCATCAGGGGCTGCAAAGTATCACAGTCTAAGGGTATTGTATCAAATACAGGACTGGAAAGGTAATGAAGATGGGTTAATACCAGTTGAATGGGGCTGGGAAATACAAGATAACTCCATGAAGCCTCTTAAAATGGACAAATCACATGCCCCGGAATTCCTTCTGAAGGTGATAAGATGCTCGTGCAAAACAGGATGCAAAACGACCAGCTGTAGTTGTAAGAAAATGGAATTAGATTGCAGTACAACATGTAGTTCTGCTAGAGGAGTAAGTTGTGAGAATTCGGCACGACCCGAAATAGACAGTGATTAAAGTGAGTTCCGTTGGCTACATGTAAAATACAAACTGATAAGAAGACAATATAAATCAACATACCTAACCTTCTATGTCTATGACATAGAAGATTATATTTTGAAGTCTACTGATTACACATGAAGTGTTGCTTGACTCAACAATCCTAACATAATTATATATATATGCAGAAACGACTTAAACAAGTATTATTTAGTTAGTACGGAAATTGATTACAAGAAAAAAAAGATTTTGATTTTATACTTGGTGTTTTCCTAAAGTCAGTGATTTTTCTCATTTTTACAATTTTCTACCATAAAAATATTATATTTAGAATGTGATTTCAGAGAAGGAACCTGGACATATTGTTTTCTATATCTTTGGAAACCATAATCAGTTAAAATAATGTCAGTGACAATTTATTTGAATTTATGCTATTTTTTATTAATCTTATCCTAAAACCATTTAAAAAATTATTTTTTTAAAAAAAATAAAAGTTTTGGACCCAAAAACAGGTTTTGATATATAATTATACTTTTTTTCCATTTAAACTTTATATTATGTAATATTAACAATAACATTTCATATATAAATACATGTTTTACTAATATTCTGAATGGATTTAAATTTATTCCAGAAAATAGTGATTTTCTTCACTTTTTTGACTTTTTACCCCAAAAAATCATATTTAGCACGTGATCTGAGATGAGGACTTTGGATATATTTTTTTGTATATTGTTTCGAACTAGGATCAGTAAAAATAATTTCTGTGCCAATTTCTTTTACCTTAGGCTATATTTAAGGCTAAAATGACCTGCCTATATAGCCTTTCATGTGTTGGTGTGCCTTAAAACCCAATACAATTATTTTATTTTAGAACTTCCTGTACAAATGTCTCGGCATAGTGATGAGGAAATCTACAAAGAAAGACTTTGTTAACAAGATGTTAGATCTTGTATTTGGTACAGTGAAACATACTGACCAAACGGAAAGGGAGGTAAGTGTTCATTGTCTTATAATTAAGAAGTAATAAATATCGATATTAGAATCGAAATAATAAATATGTACCTGTATTTTATCGGTGAATAAAATACAGTTAGAGTTCGGATGCGTAATAATTAAATTACAACAATAACCCCATGGTTTACGCTATTGTTGGGGTACTATATATTATCTCGGAGGTCAAGGTAATCAGGCTGCTATGCTTACAGGCTGTTCCATTGGGCACCCCCCGTATGCAAAGTTCTGCGTTTCAATACACTAGTAGTCACGTGACAAACAATTAAGTCGTTGCTTACGTCATATAGCTTGCGCTGTACATGACGTCAAACATTCTCAGCTTGTTCAAGATGCTTATTAATGTTATATGTACTGATGCATATGATTGGTTTATATCGGGAGGGGGGTGTTCCGTATTGGGAGCATGGCAAGTTTGTTGTAATTAACATTTCATTTAAATTACTGTTGAGTTTGTCTTCGTGATGTATATTTACCAAGTGACGTCATGTAACGTGGCGCTTCCAACGGATGAAATATACGCGGGGAATTAATGGAACAGCTGTATTTTATAATAGAACAACATACAAGTGTCTCTCTTCTTTGTGTATATGAAATACTGCGGAGGTCGTGTTAGAATGATGATTTAAGATATTTTGAATGTAAATGTCAATAAATCTCGATCTCATCATATTACTTCATATGACATTCAAGTAGCATAAACTTAGACAACATTTGAAACCTGACTTCTTTTTCATTTAGTTTTTCACTGATAAAGTATAAACAAGAGACACAATTTGTTATCTAATCTCTTGTTAATCGTCCGTTTATAAAAGGATTAAATCCACGTAAGAGTGTTTTTTTCCCTTGGACCTTGATGTTTTTTTCCAGCTAGTATTGAACTTTTTTTATCCCATCTTCTTTAACATTATATTTACATATTACATTATATTCATGTAGGGCTGTGCCATATTTCTGTATTATATATTCCATGTAGGGCTGTGCCATATCTCTGGGATTCTGTGCCACCTCACATCTGGATGCTGTATTGTCTAAATTAGAAAGTGTTACAAAAGCTGATATATCACAGAAAAAATCCTCAATGTTCAGCTTTATGAAGGTAAGACTCTTCAATGTTCAGCTTTATGAAGGTAA
Source organism: Cyrtodaria siliqua (assembly GCA_037043455.1). Lineage (NCBI taxonomy): Eukaryota > Metazoa > Mollusca > Bivalvia > Adapedonta > Hiatellidae > Cyrtodaria > Cyrtodaria siliqua. Next base: position 70,605 of record JAWPHD010009582.1, read on the forward strand.
GACTCTTCAATGTTCAGCTTTATGAAGGTAAGAATCTTCAGTGTTCAGCTTTATGAAGGTAAGACTCTTCAATGTTCAGCTTTATGAAGGTAATACTCTTCAGTGTTCAGCTTTATGAAGGTAAGACTCTTCATTGTTCAATTTTATGAAGGTAAGAATCTTCAGTGTTCAGCTTTATGAAGATAAGACTTCAGTGTTCAGCTTTATGAAGGTGTTCAGCTTTATGAAGGTAAGACTCTTCAGTGTTCAGCTTCGTAAGACTCTTCAGTGTTCAGCTTTATAAAGGTAAGACTCTTCAGTGTTCAGCTTTATGAAGGTAAGACTCTTCAGTGTTCAGCTTCGTAAGACTCTTCAGTGTTCAGCTTTATAAAGGTAAGACTCTTCAGTGTTCAGCTTTATGAAGGTAAGACTCTTCAGTGTTCAGCTTAATAAAGGTAAGACTCTTCAGTGTTCAGCTTTATGAAGGTAAGACTCTTCAGTGTTCAGCTTTATGAAGGTAAGACTCTTCAGTGTTCAGCTTTATGAAGGTAAGACTCTTCAATGTTCAGCTTTATGAAGGTAAGACTCTCCAGTGTTCAGCTTTATGAAGGTAAGACTCTTCAGTGTTCACCTTTCTGAAGGTAAGAATTCTATTCTTGCTGTCTGTTATCAGCTTTTCCAAAACTGTTTAGCGGATATTCGTGAACCATGATGTCTAGTTGGTCATAACTGAATATCAGCTTCCTGCAAAAACTCAGTTTTTGTGCATCAAAGACCGGACGCGTTATGTGTCTTTCATCAGATAAGGTAATCATATTTAAAATAGCAGAGTTCTGCTAGTGTTTCATCCAAATGAGACGCAGAAATGTAAGAAGAAGGTTGTACATGATTTAATTATTTATTACTACATACGTCTGTGTTTTCTAAAAAGTCCAGTAAGATGGCAGTAAAACAATCTCCCAAAACTTATCACTTATCATTATGTGGTCAGAGTATTAATTTGCATGCTTCATCCAACCCTTTCTCCGAGAAGCAAAAACGGGGTTGGCTTGGGTATGAAATAAAACCTTGGTTTTGGCTTAAATGTTTGCATATTGTAAAATTTAAACATTTAATAGGTAATTTTAAACAGGTTATAGCATTTTTTTTTCAGTAAAAAATGTTTTAAACGTGTTTTATTGTCGAAATACCCTTTATAAAATCCTGCTAATATAAGCTTTCCCATCGCTTAATGGAATTGAGGCGGGAATACGTAATGTACGTTAAAAGCAATCTTCATTCATTGTAGGACTCAATATTTATGATGTAAAGCATTTAATTTGGGCTGCAGTTTATTCACTTTATGTTCGAAAATTATCAAGGACCTTTGTATCTGTTTTTTCAGGGAGACGCAAAGTCAGAAGTGGACATAGAGAGAATAAAGGCGACATTGATGTTGTGTTATGGATTCGTAGCATTATATTCCCCACCCAGCCTCATCATATCCCGAATGGAAGCCACAATCCTAAGATCTCTCACACCGCACTTTGCCAATGTCAAGGTTAGTTTAGTTTCAAATCAAGTACCTCAAATATTCAGAATAAGAAGGAATCTAAAAGAAAACCACTTCTACCAATGAACAAAATAAAAAGAAGAATGAATTTATTGTATAATTTATGTAATAGAAAGCAAAAGTACAGGGTTATTTTAGACGAAATGAAAATTTGCCTATTTTAAATACTGTTAAGGACCTCATACAAGTATTGCTACATAAATTTCCACAGAACAGAGTGAAGTACCGTAATTTAATTGATCTTGATTATATGAATTGTCATTATCATATCACATCTAATTTTCTCAGGACACTAGCGTAAAGCAGAACCTGATACGGGCCGTGGACCAGATTGGCCAGGCCTTGCACCCGGACCACCTTGGACAGACGTATAATTTCTCCAACAGAGGAGAGTTCCTCACGCATCTGCAGACGTACATGTCACTAGAGAGCACCCACAGTCTCACCAACGAGACGAGAGCTCTCGCCATGAAGGCCTGCTGTACACTTGTGTATCTTTTCTGACAAAACAGTTGGACATGTTGTGTTTTTGTATATGATTACAAAGACATTACAGGGAAAGTTTAGACTGCAGTCAGTGATAGGAGCCGAGACATAGATACTTTAAATGAGAGACTTGTTAGAAGCTGTTACGTTTTTATGTTTTAAGGATTGATTATAGGTTAAATATTATTTCATTGTTATGGGAAAAAATCATTAACTACATGAACACACAAACCAACATAGTTATACCCCGGTCCCGAAATTTTTTTTTTCCATTTAACAGATAGTAGTTGGATAAATAATATTCTTTTTGGTATGGTGATATGACATCTTACTACAGAATCAAGACCTCATCAGGTTACAGAACTCCACTTGACATTTTTTTGTTGATTTTTGTCTGTCCTGGGCCAGTGATAAAGGGAATTTCTTGTGTGCACAATAACTTTAGTTCAGTTTTCATCAAATTTGATGCGAAGCCTTATACCAAAAACACCTTTGACATGTTCAACAATGAGCAAGCTTGTCTTAGCGTGATGTCATTATTCCACTGGCTCATTGTCGAAAGAGGCTGGTGTGACACAGTCGGTAGCGCGGCGGATTTGTAACAGGAGGCCCCGGGTTCAATCCTCTGGGTACCACTGAGTTTCGTCGGTGTGTTCTTGGGCAAGACATTTTCCCTTAGCCTCGTCCGTTTGATGGGGACGTAAAGCGGGCGGTCCCGTGTATCTGTCTATCCTCCAAGCACGTTAAAGAACCATAGGAATCTATTCGATAATGAGAGTAGGGTAATGTTACCGGATTCCTATGTATCCTTCCCCTCTCTCTAGGGCAGCTCTAAATAACCTTCAAATCAAATCATTTTCGAAAATGTACAATTGTGTTATTACACTACCAGACGGTAGGTTATGTGATAATTTATGGTATTGTTCATATGTTATTATAATATGCCTTAACATAGGCCAGTAAATTGGACCCAATCTTGAAAGAAGCGGAGACATTTGACCTGATAAAGGTGTCCACAGATTGTCTGTTTTCGCTGCCATCAGATGGCGGGCCCATCACCAAGAAGGGCAGCAAGGGAGATCACCCTGATGAGCTCGAGATAGAAGTTCTGTTGGAGGCTACATTTGAAACCTTGGAGGAACTGTTGACAGAGATTCTGAAGAAAGATTGTACCCCAGCAAATTTTGATAATATTTTCAAGGTAAGGTTAAGTAAAATTAGTGTTTAAATATTCATCTAAAGTTTGGAAATACCTTGTACAAGTTGCAATGCGGTAGTGGTTTGGTTAGCTGGGTTTTTTGGAGAAAAAATTTGCCTTATAGATTGGCGTAAACCTTGCGGGCGGCCACATTTTGATCTATATTTCTCCGCATTACCATGTCCGATCTTCATCAAACTTAAACAGCATCTTACTCCCATTAACCACTGACCATTACCTCAAAACTAAGTCACTGTGATCTACTTTCTCCAAAATATACCTTTTTGTTTAAGGTTCGGCGGGAGGAGGGGGCGGGAAATAAAGTTTTTGTTATATCTCCACCATGTCCGATCTTCATCAAACGTTAACAGCACCTTACTCCCATTAACCACTGACCATACCCTGAAAACTAGGTCACTGTGACCTTCTTTCTCCAAAATATACCTTTTTGTTTAAGTTTCGGTGGGGTGGGGATGGGGGAGGAAATAAAGTTGTTGTTATATCTCCGCATTACCATGTCCAATCTTCATCAAACGTTAACAGCACCTTACTCCCATTAACCACTGACCATACCCTGAAAACTAGGTCACTGTGACCTACTAAAGCTCTATTAAATAGTTTCACAAAACACACAGGCACTTATCGTTCACATTCGAAAACCCGGCTTTAACGCCACCAGGCGTTTATCTCTTGTTTTAAATTAAATTCATATGTTAATAATCAAAAAGAAGAGTTGTAAATCCGTCATTTGTTGCTTTCAAGTAATGCAACACTATCTATTAATGGTTTGGAATGGAAAAAACTAGATATAGAAAACAATACAGCACAGTCTGTACATGGTTTGAAATGGAAAAAATAGATACAGAAAAAATACAGCACAGTATGTTCATGGTTTGAAATGGAAAACAAATAGATTAAGACGGTAATGCATCACTATCTATAAAATGGTTTGGCATGGAAACATTTAGAAAATAGTGTAGCACTGGCTATTCATGATTTGAAATGGAAAGAAAAAGATTCAGAAGTAATGCAACACTATCTATTCATGGTTTGGAATGGAAAGTATAGATTCAGAAAGTAATGCTGCATTATCTATTCATTCTAATAAAAGTGCACACTTAAGTTGTGGTGAATAGTTAAAACATTTGATGATTTCAGCACCTTGTGCCATGGTATCTATCACTGCACGATCATGAGAGACACAGAGCCGTGAGAACCACACATGTCCTGATGCAGTTTCTCCTGGAAAACATGGATAATGGTCAGGTATGTCCTCGTTGTTGTGCTTGCTCCCTAAGTTTTTGTTACAAGCAAACTTATAAAAAGGTTCAAAGGTCAGAGATATATATGACCATCATATAAAAGTAAGTCAAAATGTCGAACATGAAATGTAGCTTTGACAGATCGGTCAACCAAAACCATGCATTAAATCAAACCAGAATTTCATATACTTGAAGAGTCATGTATTAGCCAGACTAGTACCGCAGTGTTTAGACCAGAGTATTGATGTTATATAATTTATATACTTGCAAGAGTCATGTATCAGCCAGACTGTTGCCGTAGTATTTAGACCCAGGTATTGTTGTTATATAATTTATATACTTGCAAGAGTCATGTATCAGCCAGACTGTTGCCGTAGTATTTAGACCCGGGCATTGATGTTATGTAATTTATATACTTGCAAGAGTCATGTATTAGCCAGACTGTTGCCGTATTATTGATTCATGTATTGTTGTTATATAATTTATATACTTGCAAGAGTCATGTATTAGCCAGACTGTTGCCGTAGTATTTAGACTCGGGTATTGATGTTATATAATTTATGTACTTGCAAGAGTCATGTATTAGCCAGACTGTTGCCGTAGTATTTAGACCTGGGTATTGATGTTATATAATTTATGTACTTGCAAGAGTCATGTATTAGCCAGACTAGTACCGCAGTGTTCAGACTCGAGTATTGGTGTTTATTTATATACTTGCATAGTCATGTATTAGCCAGACTAGTACTGCAGTGTTCAGACTCGAGTATTGGTGTTAATTTATATACTTGCAGAGTCATGTATTAGCCAGACTAGTACCGCAGTGTTCAGACTCGAGTATTGGTGTTTATTTATATACTTGCATAGTCATGTATTAGCCAGACTAGTACTGCAGTGTTCAGACTCGAGTATTGGTGTTTATTTATATACTTGCATAGTCATGTACTAGCCAGAATAGTACCGCGGTGTTCAGACCCGGGTATTGGTGTTTATTTATATACTTGCAGAGTCATGTATTAGCCAGACTAGTACTGCAATGTTCAGAATCGAGTATTGGTATTTATTTATAAACTTGCAGAGTCATGTATTAGCCAGACTAGTGCCGAGGTGTTCAGACTCGAGTATTGGTGTTTATTTATATACTTGCAGAGTCATGTATTAGCCAGACTAGTGCCGAGGTGTTCCGACCAGAGTATTGGTGTTATATAATTTATATACTTGCAGAGTCATGTATTAGCCAGACTAGTACTGCAGTGTTCAGACTCGAGTATTGGTGTTTATTTATATACTTGCAGAGTCATGTATTAGTCAGACTAGTACTGCAGTGTTCAGACTCGAGTATTGGTGTTAATTTATATACTTGCAGAGTCATGTATTAGCCAGACTAGTACTGCAGTGTTCAGACTCGAGTATTGGTGTTTATTTATATACTTGCAGAGTCATGTATTGGCCAGACTGGTGCCTCCTTGTTCAGACTCGAGTATTGATGTACACTATATTGTATTTTTTTCAAAGTTGTTTGTTTTTCCAAGAACACATGGTATTAGCCATTGGTGCTGCAGTGTTCAGACCCAAGTATTAACATTATATTATATATGTCTTTCCAGAGTCAGCACGTGTTCTCACATGAATTGAATTGAATTGGGTTTTAAGGCGCACCAACACGTGAAAAGGTTATATGGCGCCTAAAAGGCATGAACATGCCAGGCTCATCTTCCATGTACATCGAGATAAAATATGGAAAATGGGCCTAGAATCTTTCACCCTGAACTGCAGAGTTGCTGCAAATTCTATCGTAGAAACTCCATTTACGCTGGAACCACGTTTATTGTTTTTCTGCCATTGTTCAGACCCGAGTATTGATGTACACTATATTGCATTTTTTTTCAAAGTTGTTTGTTTTTCCAAGAACACATGGTATTATAGCCATTGGTGCTGCAGTGTTCAGACCCAAGTATTAACATTATATTATATATGTCTTTTCAGAGTCAGCACGTGTTCTCACATGAATTGAATTGAATTGGGTTTTAAGGCGCACCAACACGTGAAAAGGTTATATGGCGCCTAAAAGGCATGAGCATGCCAGGCTCATCTTCCATGTACATCAAGATAAAATATGGAAAATGGGCCTAGAACATTTCACCCTGAACTGCAGAGTTGCTGCAAATTCTATCGTAGAAACTCCATTTACGCTGGAGCCACGTTTATTGTTTTTCTGCCATTGTTCTTTTGATGCGAGCGAGACCTTTAATGAACATGAACAAAAAATGATAAAATGAACATGAATTTGGGGGGATTCTACCCCTCTGCCTACCCCTCCAAAGGGATCTGCAGTGGCCCTATTCTTTCATGAGCACATGCTATTAGCCAGACTGGTGCTGCAATGTTCAGAACTGAGTATTGACGTTATATAATGTATATTTTTCAGAGTCACATGTTCTCTTATGAGCACGTGCTATTAGCCCGACTAGTGCCGCTGTGTTCAGACCCAAGTATTGATGTTATATTATGTATATACTTGCAGAGTCACATTTTCGCCCATGAACACATGCTATTGGGCAGACTGGTGTGCGGTGTTCAGACCCGAGTATTGACTTTACCTAATGTATATTTTTGAGTCAAATGTTCTCACATGAGCACATGCTATTAATCGGGACTGGTGTCGCAGTGTTCAGACCCGAATATTGATGTCATACAATATATGTACTTGCAGAAACATGTGTTTTCCCATGAACACGTGCTGTTAGCCAGACTGGTGCCACGGTGTTCAGACCCGAGTATTGAGGTTAGACAACTCAGTATGGACTGCATACAGGCTACCCTCAAACTTGCACAGAGATGTGAAGGTAATTTGCTATAATAATTCTGTATAAACGTACATCATAACAGAATCATATTCAAGTTATACATATCATACTACAATAATTCTGTATCCAAATAGTTGATCATTGCAGAATAGCATTAAGACTTCATGTTTAAACTACGTGATGAGAAAAAATAGATGATTAGAGTATAAAATATGTGTATTTAAACTATGCAATTAAATGGCAACCTGAGCACTATAGTGCTTATTTGTAAATACATCGCTTTTACTTTAACATGTGCACTGTTCTTTGATAATCACTGTCGTAAAGTGAATTCAAATGACAAATAATACTATCAATACCAATAAATATTTTTGTTGTCAATTAACAATATTAATTAGTTATTAGTTAGATTTGTTCTATTTAATTTCATTTCCTTCGAACTGTTGACTGTGAACAGTTTATCTTATTAACCACTTTGGAATGTATCAAAGCAGAGAATGTCAAGTATTTCATAAATATTTTCAAGTTAAAGAGGAAAAATGTATTGGAGAGAATTCATGTTTACGATATTTTCAACGATGAAAACAGAGTCTATCACTTACAAAACTATGGAAGTGTGTCATTTTATTGGTCAGTTTATTGGTCAATGATTGGTCAGACTCTTCTGATGATTTCATGCTAACTTGATGATGAAAAGAATTCTGCAAAGAGCATAGGCAGATCAAATGTATTTTGTTACCAATGAGGTCTTACATACTGCAGGTTTAGGAGCTGATCACAAAGATCCAATGGTAGATGCGTTACCCACGTTGAGAGAGAGACTCCAGAAAGGAGACTCTAACGTTCTCTTCAGTGTCGTTAATGACTTATCCAAGGTATGCATGTGTTTATGTATGGATGTATGGAGTGTAACATCACTTTAAACAATCTTTCAGTCATTTCTCGACAGTGTCTACTTGTAGCAGTGAGCTCAATGCTCATTTTGATATTGCAGTATTGGAATACCACGCCGTAGTCACATGACATGATACCCCACCCAGTCGCATTATACTGGCACTTGGCCGCCCAGTCATACAACTACCCTTTATGTGATGAGTGTCAAGCAAGGGAGCTACTAGTACTATTTTTTTTAGATCTCTGGTATGACTCGGCCAGGGATTGAACCCTTGACCTCCCGTATATGAGGCAGATGATCAACCACTAAGTCATCGTACACAAAAAATCAATGATTTATTCCGCATAAACCATGTGATAAGAAATACTAAAAATGTTAATATTTGTCATTGCCAATTTCAGGTTATCGCGAAGAAGCTGCCATCCGATCAGCTGAAAGATTTTGTTGTTGTTATACAAGAGGGGCTGCTGGATCCCCAGTCACACAGTTCATCTGGGGCCTGTGTGGTGCTAAATGGCATCATGAAAAATAGGGGCTCCGAAGTGCTCAAACAGGTGGGAGTATAGACTTAGTTGCAAATTATGGTATTTCATGTTGATAAAAAACAGTTTAAATTTGAATTCAAAAAAGGTATTTAATAAAGATGCTGTGTTTATATAGTAAACCAAAGGGTTAAAGCAAAACTGTTGTTACTGTATATAAATAGAGAACAAGATACAATATTTTTGCATTGAGCATTTAAATTGTAGTTATTTGCACTTCATCATGGGATGACAGAAAGCCCAGGCGTGGCACGATTGCTAATGGGGTAAAAAGTGGCAAATCTGAAAGAAAAAAACGCAATAATAAATTGGCTGTAAAAGTCTGTAGTGAGTTAAAATGTTAAATAAAACACTGGAATTATTTTGGTTTAAACATTTAACATTTGTTATTGTGTAAATTTTAATTGTGCCTCCCATATTTATTTTGTGATATATGAAAGCATTCATCAAGGTGCCTTGTTTATTGCATGATTGCTAATTATGGGGTAAAAGGTTCCAAAATACAAACCAAAGTTGGTGTACACCAGAATAGTCAGGACAGTTGATGTATCGGACATTTTAAACTGTTTCCATTTATCATATGCAAATGGCAGCCCATTGGGTCATTCATAATTTATGAACCATAAAATATAGATATTTGAGGTTGGTATGAAACACTTGCTGGAATAGACTAATACTTATAAGTTTCTTGATCTTTCAGTAGAATTTAGGTGTGCAAAATGTGAAGATAAAAGTCTTGTATATGCATTTGTAAATATTCAGATATGATAGAAAATGCCCTTAAGCTTTTCAGTTGTCCGTCTTCTCTGAAAAAGCAGACGTCTTCTCTGAAAAAGCAGACGTCTCGTTGTAGAGTTATTGGTGTTTTAAATTGACCTAATTTACATGAAGTTGCATAACAATAAATTTATTCACAAAAGAAGCAAGATGACTAATGATGCATGATTATTAAATATTGTTGGCAAAAATAATATCATATTTGCCAACTTGTTTATTTAATAAATTCAATAATAAAAAGTACTCGTATAAGATCCCAGGTATTTCCTTTATAGCCGGTAGGCAGGTGGTTGACCCTCCAACCTTTTTTTCAGCTGACTGGCAACAAAAGGAAGAACTATAAATCTCTCGTCTACTTTTAAAACTGTCCCTGTTACTCAAAAAAAAGAAAAGAAGGAAAGTCCTGAGATCGTCTGTCTCCCTGAAAGCTAAACTAATAATCCATAAAATTGTTTTCATGTATACAAATGAAAAGAGTCATTCCATATTTCAGCAGTTTGGTTTCCCTAATATTGCAATCAGTGGCATCGGCATAGCTACTATTAGGCCATATAGGCCCGGGCCTAAACATCAATTTGAAGAAAAAAAATCCAAAAATGCAGTAAAAACTGAAGCCGGGTTAAGGGTCAACATTTGTTTCTTATTTAATATTACAATGTAGGTAATTCAACTTTGTCGAATGTAAATTTTTGAATATGTCAAACAAATATTCTTCAAATACCACACAAGTGCTCTGTCAGATATATGCCAAAACGCACCATTGCATGGCCAAGTTTTGAAAAAAATAGGGGAAGCATGCTCCCGGACCTCCTATATGCATTTCAGGTCAGCTACGCCCCTGAGTGGGGACATTTAATTTAATGTAAATTTGACGGTATTATTATACACCAATACTCAACAAAGTCTGTAAAAAATATAGGCATATTATGGCTTTAAAGGGAGTACATCAGGCTTTTAGGCTTAATTTGTTTAAAACATAACAAAGTATGAAATGACCCATTTAAAACAAAAATAGTGCATAGATATATTTGGAATATTAGCTGTTTCTTGTAATACAGCACAATAATTAAGCATTATAATTTACAAATCTTAAAATTTCATGGAGAAATCCTCAAGTTATAAAGAGCTGTCATGCAGAGCAAATTGGCGACACCTACACATGACGCTCGCTTTGCAATATATTGCGATTTATTTTACCGCCAAGTTTAAAATAGCTATCCCTGGCACGTCACCTTAGTTAGGAAATACCTTTTTCGGGTCATTTATTTTACATGTTCATCGTAATTTCTTTCGGTATTTTATGGCCCGTTTAGTTTATTTTCATCAATTAAATACATAATGTATTTGAACAATTTAAAAAATAATACCAATCCTGATGTACTTCCTTTAAATTCGAAGGTATCATGTTACCTGAGTAAGCAGTCATAATGTCCGATGATAGTGAAGTATGTGGTCCAGAGGTAGAACGTTGGACTCCAGATCGAAAGGTTGTGGGTTCGATCCTTGCCGTGGCCATGTTGTTTATCCTTAATCCACATTGATTAGTACTGGTTCTATCCAGTAATTTATCAAGAGTGATTAATATTTGATGATATAACTTGTTTCGCAATTTATGTAAAATAAATAAGTTCATAATGTCGGAAGATACAAGGCTCCCATATGAGTACATATGACCTCGCCATTACTTTAGAAAGAGCATCTTGAGCGACACAGTTATATAATTGGCAAGCATGTGAGTATACATATGTATAAGTTACGCGTTGCTATAACTGTATAGTAGAGGTCTATAACTAATGTAGCGTTTATTCAGCTTGGATTACAACTTGAAAAGTGCATGCTTCAGAAAAATTCTTAACCCCAAACTGTATTGCTTCTGTCTTTATGTAATCTTACAGATATCAACATAATGTTTTTTTTCAAATAACTAATGCCACACATTTTACTGAAATTTTACCCCCAAATAATGCTACTATAATATATGATAGAGCTTGAGCGACTTGTGTATGAAAAGTTGTGGTACACATAATATCTAGACCCTTGTTCATTTTTCAATTCTGATATTTATGATAGATAATAGTATTCTGTTGCTATCATATTTTCAGAGGTAAAAAAACAGAATGGACACTTGAAACTTGGGATAAATGATATTTGGGTCTCAAGGTGACGAGATGTTCATATGACCTTGACATTTCTAATTCAAGGTTATCAAAAGGTCAATCCAAAGGTTACAGTGATTTTATGCAATCTGAAAAGTAGATCACAGAAAACTATTAACAAACTTTCTAGTTTTAAAAGATACAACTTATAATACTTAATCACATAACTGTTGATAAAAAAAGGGTTACGTTAACTAAATGTTTTTTTTGCATTTAAAGACAACATGTTATACTCATCGTTACTGAGTCTTCTATAGCAATCTGTTGTAGTTGTGGTAAATTGAGAACAATTTTTTCTTTGTGGAAAGTAAAATTACCATAATGTGCTAATGTGCTTCATAAAATTTATGCCATTTGCAACCGGCATTTAAAACTGCAAATCAGTTACTTTATATTTACATTATTTTCACTGTCGCTAGAGTACCAAAAGAGAATGGTACTGATAAAAAGAGGACAACGACCGCCCCTTTGAAAAGTGAAGATGCTATTTTTATGCCCCCTCAGTCCGTCCGTCCATGAAGGGAATTTCATCAAGCTTCACACAAATGTTCATCACAATGAGAATCATGACCGTGTTTCAAAGGTCAAGGTCACACTTGGAGGTCAAAGGTAAAAAAATCAACAACAAAAAATCATGTCTTACATGGAAACTACTGAAAGGAGCTGCGTCAAACTTCACACACATGTTCATCTCTGAGAAGGTGTGTCACACGCAAGAATCATGTCTGTGTCTCGGTCTGGTTCACGCTTAGAGGTCAAAGGTTGTTGTTTTTTTGAAAAAAAATTCATCTCGCCATTGCTTGGAAATTACTGAAGAGATTTGCATCGAACTTCACACAAAATTTTAGTGTTCATCACAATGAGAAGGTATGTTGCATGCAAGATTCATATCTGTGCCTCAAAGGTCAAGGTCACAGTTGGAGGTCAAAGGTCAAAAAATGTTTAAAAAAATTGTCTCTCAGCCAATACTTGGAAACAACTGAAGGGAGTTGCGTCAAACTTCACACAAATGTTCATCACTTTAAGAAGGTATGTCGCGCCCAAGAATCATGTCAGTGCCTCAAAGTTTAAGATCACAGTTGGAGGTCAAAGGTCATTTTTTTCTTGTCGGCCATTAGTCCAAAACTACTGAAGGGAGTTGCGTCACATTTCACACAAATGTTCATCACAATGAGAAGGTGTGTCATTTGCAAAAATGTTCATGCCAGTGCTTCAAAGCTCAAGGTCACAGTTAGATGTCAAAGGTTATTTTTTTCGTGTCAGCCATTAGTCCAAAACTACTGAAGTGAATTGCGTCAAACTTCACACAAATGTTCACAATGAGAAGGTGTGTCATTTGCAAAAATGATCATGCCAGTGCTTTAAAGCTCAAGGTCACAGTTACATGTCAAGGTCTTTTTTCGTGTCAGCCATTAGTCCAAAACTACGGAAGGGAGTTGCATCTAACTTCACACAAATGTTCACAATGAGAAGGTGTGTCATTTGCAAAAATGTTCATGCCAGTGCTTCAAAGCTCAAGGTCACAGTTAGATGTCAAATGTAATTTTTTTTCATGTCTCAGCAATAAGTCCAAAACTACTGGGAACTAAGGGAATTGCGTCAAACTTCACACAAATGTAAATATTTCTAGTGTGTTTGTATCCTTCCACAGTATTGCAGATGGAGTGCAGTGGGGGCATCCATGTCCCATTGACACTTTTCTTGTTTTCAACAGAAATAAACATTGACTATTAGCTTGTGACTAAAGGAAAACTAATTAATGCTTCCAGTCTAATGTTTTGTCCTGTGTGAATCTTTACCTATGAAAAAACAATGTCATCATTAAAGGCAGAATAATCCCTGGCCAACACATTAAAGGTAGAATAATCCCTGGTTAACTCATTAAAGTTAGAATAATCCCTGGCCAACTCATTAAAGGCAGATTAATCCCTGGCCAACTCATTAAAGGTAGAATAATCCCTGGCCAACTCATTAAAGGTAGAATAATCCCTGGCCAACTCATTAAAGGTAGAATAATACCTGGCCAACTCATTAAAGGCAGCATAATCCATGGTTAACTCATTAAAAGCAGACTTCCCTGGCCAACTCATTAAAGGCAGAATAATCCCTGGCCAACTCATTAAAGGCAGAATAATCCCTGGCCAACTCATTAAAGGTAGAATAATCCCTGGCCAACTCATTAAAGGTAGAATAATCCCTGGCCAACTCATTAAAGGTAGAATAATCCCTGGCCAACTCATTAAAGGCAGCATAATCCATGGTTAACTCATTAAAAGCAGACTTTTCCCTGGCCAACTCATTAAAGGCAGAATAATCCCTGGCCAACTCATTAAAGGCAGAATAATCCATGGCCAACTTAATAAAGACAGAATAATCACTAAAGGCCAACTATGTATAGCTAGTTTACATTTGGTGCTGGTTCATATATCTAATCAATTTTATATTGACAATCTGTGTGTATCTAGATATGGTGTCTGCTTTGGCTGACTACTGAATGCTATATAGATATTCTTTTTCATAAATATGATAGCAATGGATTTGTTTGTTGCTTGTTTTGAGATAATTTTCTTTTAATATGGTTGATCCTAACTTACGTTTTAATGCACAGTTATTGGGCACACATTCTTCTAAATAAGTAATATGTTAATGCAATGTTAATTCAAAGTATAATCTAGTTGCTATCATATTGCCTTCAAACAAAGCACTTATGGTTCTCTGGAACATTCTTCAAGATGTTGCCTATTGCTGCTTGATTGGCAGGAGCATAGCCGCCTTTACACCACAACGCCCGGGCTTGCACATTTTTTCCAAAAATAATTTTGCTTAGAAAATACACCAGAGCTCAAATTTACAGTCATTATTGACAAGATATTTGTATTTATTATATCGCATGTTAATTACATGCAGATTGATATATTTCAAAAAATATTCCAGAATTTCACAATTTCTTTCAGTTTTGCTTCTTTAACCAATACTAGTGCCTCTGTGTGTATATGTGATATTTATCACATGTAAACACTACATGAATAGTTTTTCAAGGTGTTGTTTTTACAGCTAACGAGCCAGTAGACAATACCTTTTAAGGCTTTAATGTATGAAGTTATTATATGCCAGCTGGATACTGTTGGAGACAGGTGATTTTAATGACTTCATAAAATTTACGGTCATTATTGACTAGATATTTGTATTGTTCATAATGAAATTTGTTTTGATTTATTGATTGTTATTATTGAGATATTTAGGGTATTGTCTACTGGTGCGTTAACTGTTTGGTTCATTATAATGCCCTCCATGAGTATTTCTAAGTGTTACTTATTAACCAATTCCCTCTAAGACTATTTCTTTGCATTATTTATTACAGGTAGAGAGCATTCTAAGTTCCCTCCATGAGAAGCTGTTCCATATACAGTTTGAGCAGACTAAGACAGGGGCCCTACGGACAATCCGCACCCTGGCCCAGCATCACCTGATTCTAGTCCTGAAGTCACTGCTCACCTACCCCTTACCTTATGATGAGTAAGTTTTTCTGATGAAATAGGAATGTCATCAAGATATTCTTTATACAAAGTACTGTATCTGTATCATCCAATTAGTGCCCCAGTAAATGTTGATAGAAAAGGGGTTCCTTATTAGGAAACACAACAGATCTTTTCGTATTTGCCATACAGTCATTACCGAGTACCATCGTGTATCCCCCGTGCAATAAACCCATTATTAAGTACTTCACAACTACTTCAATTAACAGAACAACTGAAATCCTTACTGTAGGTTGTTTATGAATTTTGACTGGCTATTAAGAGCGAGCTAGTTACACATGGTGCGCTTACAGTGACAGGGGCAATTAAATGGATACATACGATTCTCTTAGAAGGTCTCACAATCACAGAAATACTTGAGGATCTCCAAATGAGGGAATATCTAAAAAGTTGCATGTCAAAAAGTGCTTTGTTATACTTTGTTTGTATTTTTGATCAAATTAAGTATTGGGATGACCATTGGAATGGGAACACATTTCCCATCTAGGCACTTCCTGGAAGATGGTGGACGTTACTTGATTCATAACGAAATCTGCGGAACAACCATTTCTAGATATTTAATTTCTCGACAATTTGAACTTATCCAGCAGATAGTTCTATTTAAATTTAAAGCATCACAATGTTATTGCATTGAATTGGTCATCCGACTCATTAAAGGTTATTTTGAGCCACCCAGAGAGAGAGAGGGGAAGGACAGTCTTAGGATTCTCGGACCCTGCCCTACTCTTATTGTCTAACAGATTCAGGGTCTATGATTTTTTCATGTGCTCAGAAGATTGATTTCAGTACACGGGACGGTCCAGTTTAAGTCCTATTCAAGGGATGCGGCTTTGGGAATTTTCTTGCTTAAGAATAAACTGAAGAGTCTGAGTGGTGCCAGTGAAGATTCAAGGCCTACCATGCTACCCACTCGGCAAACACCAACCCTTAAAATGCATCACAAGCATGTACATTGAAATGAATCATTACGTGGCCCCGTCTTAATTCCATTAAGCGGTGGGAACACTTATATTAGCAGGATTTTATAACGGGTTTTTCGACAATAAAACACGTTTAGCAACATTTTTACTGTGAAAATGCGATAACCTGTTTAAATTACCTATTAAATGTGTAAATTTTACAATATGCAAACTTTTCAAGACGTAATTAATGTTTTATTTCATACCCCAGCCAACTCTGTTTTCGCTTCTCGGAGAATGGGTTGGGTGGGGTATGAAAGTTAATACTTGGACGACGTAATGTGTTTGGGTAAAGTTTTATTCATTTATAAACCTTCCCATTTCAGAAATGTAGTCGAGATATGGAAGATCCTGTCCCAGGATAGTCAGATTACCACGGTGATGTTAGATCACATGTTGGAACTGTTACAGAAGAGTCTGCCATATGAGGAAAAACCACAAGATGACCGGGAACCAGTCAGAAAGGCAACACAGATTCCTCTTGCTGTAAGTTGGCCTTTTATTTTTAGCTCTCTGTGCTCAATTGCGTAATTCTGACATTTCGCAGCATTATATTCCTATGGCCACATTCTGTTGTAGATAGCATGTGTCCTGGTTAAAATAACATCATTTTCATTCTAAATAAGAAGTGCCCTGTTGAAATATCTCAATTCTATTCTAGATAACATGTGCCCTGGTTGAGATTATCTAATTCCATTTAGATAATATGTATATGTGCCCTGGTAGAGCTTATCTAATTCTATTCTAGATAACATTTGCCCTGGTTGAGATTTATCAATTCTAGTCTAGATAACATGTGCCCTTGTTGAGATTATCTAATTCTATTCTAGATAGCATGTGCTCTGGTTGAGATCTATCAATTCTGTTTTAGAAAACATGTGCCCTGGTTGAGATTATAAAAATCTTTCATGGGTATCCGGTTCAGATAGGGAATTCCAACCCTCGGTATAAGTGTTTTTATCGAAACCGAGGCACTGCAGCCGAGGTTCCTGATTAAAACAGTTATACTGAGGGTTGGCATTCCCTATCTGAACCGAATACCCGTGATAGATTCTTTTACATTCATATCAGAGACATGTTGTGCGTTGACGCCGCCAGCTACTAACATGTTGAATGTTTTCCTGCATACCGGATGTTGGCGCGCGTGAATTTTATCTTGACCCTAGGGTGAGATGGAAATATCCAGCCCCGGTAAAATGTCGGATATCCTTGTCCAGTATGCAAGAATATCTATTCCATTCCAGATAACATGATAATATGTGCCGTGGTTGAGCGTATCTAATTCTATTCTATTCTAGATAACATGTGCCGTGGTTGAGATATCTCAGTTCTATTTTAGAAAACATCTGCCCTGGTTGAGATTATCTATTCCATTCCAGATAACATGTGCCCTGGTTGAGATTATGTTTTCCATTCCAGATAACCTGTGCCCTGGTTGAGATTATCTATTCCATTCTAGATAGCATGTGCCCTGGTTGCGAGTATCTATTCTATTCTAGATAATGTGTGCCCTATTCTTTTCTAGATACCATATGCCAGCAGGCTGAGATTATCTATTCTATTTTAGATAAAATGCGCCCTGGTTGAGATTATGGATTCCATTCTAGATAACATGTGTTCTGGTTGAAATTATCTATTCTATTCCAGATAACATGTGCTCTAGTTGAGATTATCTATTCCATTCTAGATAACTTGTGCCCTAGTTGAGATTATCTATTCCATTCTAGATAACATGTGCCCTAGTTGAGATAATCTATTCCATTCTAGATAACATGTACCCTGGTTGAGATTATCTATTCCATTCTAGATAACATGTGCCCTGGTTGAGATTATCTACTCCATTCTAGATAACATGTGCCCTGGTTGAGATTATCTATTCCATTCTAGATAACATGTGCCCTGGTTGAGATTATCTATTCCATTCTAGATAACATGTGCCCTAGTTGAGATATTCTATTCCATTCTAGATAACATGTGCCCTGGTTGAGATTATCTATTCCATTCTAGATAACATGTGCCCTGGTTGAGATTATCTATTCCATTCTAGATAACATGTACCCTGGTTGAGATTATCTATTCCATTCTAGATAACATGTGCCCTGGTTGAGATTATCTACTCCATTCTAGATAACATGTGCCCTGGTTGAGATTATCTATTCCATTCTAGATAACATGTGCCCTGGTTGAGATTATCTATTCCATTCTAGATAACATGTGCCCTAGTTGAGATTATCTATTCCATTCTAGATAACATGTGCCCTGGTTGAGATTATCTATTCCATTCTAGATAACTTGTGCCCTAGTTGAGATTATCTATTCCATTCTAGATAACATGTGCCCTAGGTACCCTGGTTGAGATTATCTATTCCATTCTAGATAACATGTGCCCTGGTTGAGATTATCTACTCCATTCTAGATAACATGTGCCCTGGTTGAGATTATCTATTCCATTCTAGATAACATGTGCCCTGGTTGAGATTATCTATTCCATTCTAGATAACATGTGCCCTAGTTGAGATTATCTATTCCATTCTAGATAACATGTGCCCTGGTTGAGATTATCTATTCCATTCTAGATAACATGTGCCCTGGTTGAGATTATCTGTTCCATTCTAGATAACATGTGCCCTGGTTGAGATTATCTACTCCATTCTAGATAACATGTGCCCTAGTTGAGATATTCTATTCCATTCTAGATAACATGTGCCCTGGTTGAGATTATCTATTCCATTCTAGATAACATGTGCCCTGGTTGAGATTATCTATTCCATTCTAGATATCATGTGCCCTGGTTGAGATTATCTGTTCCATTCTAGATAACATGTGCCCTGGTTGAGATTATCTGTTCCATTCTAGATAACATGTGCCCTGGTTGAGATTATCTACTCCATTCTAGATAACATGTGCCCTAGTTGAGATATTCTATTCCATTCTAGATAACATGTGCCCTGGTTGAGATTATCTATTCCATTCTAGATAACATGTGCCCTAGTTGAGATTATCTATTCCATTCTAGATAACCTGTGCCCTGGTTGAGATTATCTATTCCATTCTAGATAACGTGCCCTAGTTGAGATATTCTATTCCATTCTAGATAACATGTGCCCTAGTTGAGATTATCTATTCCATTCTAGATAACATGTGCCCTAGTTGAGATTATCTATTCCATTCTAGATAACATGTGCCCTAGTTGAGATTATCTATTCCATTCTAGATAACATGTGCCCTGGTAGAGATATTCCAAGTTGAGGAGACAGAGGAACAGGTGATGAAGATTTATCATCGACTGTTTGCAGCCCTGATGGTCAGAATGGGCTCCAGTGTGGGTGTGGAGCCACTCAAACAACAAGTGGTATGTAACAATTTGTATCGTACCCTGCCATAAATTAAATACACTGTATCTTACTAATAGTATATGTTTACTTTGAAACGTTGCAACCCTATGGTGAGGATGGAATCTAGTGTGTGAGGAATCTCACGTACACAGCAAGTCATAGATTCCAGTATACACTTAGAAGAGACATCATAATTATGTACTAGCTGTATAACACTTGTAACTGCATAGTATGCATGACAAGGGGGTTAAATGGAGACACCGCTATATTGCTGTGTTTGTTTTAAACGAAGCCTCGTGCTTGTTTTTATACAAATTTGAATATTTGCAAATCATTATTCAATTGATTATTTCTAGAATAGTCAAAACACATTATTTTGGCAAATTACTAATTGAAGAGTATAGTGCAACATAAATTTAGAAAAACCTATCTATGGTCAACTAAGGAAGAGGAAATATCCAATGTTTATTTAACATTGAATCAGTCGAGGCAGTTATTTGTTTTCAAAGCTCCATAGTAAACTACTTTAAGGTTGCAGTGTAAACCTTTAAGTTACATTATTATATTTTTAATGGTGTAAAGTGTCCGAATATCAAAACGTGCAGTGAAGTAAAACCGATTTTAATGCTACTTTAGAAAGATGAGAATAAAGTAAATAGTAAATAAATAGAGATTATTTAACTGCTGGAATCGATTGTAGGAAATCCTTCACAAGATGGTAGATGTGTGAATTTTTTCACGAACGAGCGTATGCGAGTGAATGAAAAAACACAACACATCTGCTATTGAGTGAAGAATTTTCCTGTTATTGAAGCCGGCAGTTAATCTATTTATTACATTTTCAATCAGTTCATGTATGATTTCAACCGAAATTATTAGCTTTATTGAACGTTTTTGCAACACTTTATTGACATCATGACACAACGTCACAGTTAGTTATTTTTGTGTTTGGAGTTAGTTATTGATATTTAGCAATTATGAATATTCTCTTTCACTGAGAAATCCCAATCTTTCACGCATAGAAATGTAATAAAACAAAATAATAGCGGTGAATCTTTAGTAATAAGCACAAGGATAACATTGACATGGTGTTTTAATTTTTAGCAAGAGAAGGAGACAAAAGACAAAAAGAAAGGAGCACCTCCTCCTAATCCAAGCAAACAGGTGAAACCAAGCAGGTATTACTTCATCTTGACAGTTTCCAGCATAACTACAAGAAAATCAGGATGCAAAACATCAACTCGCCCTGGATAGTGTCTAGCCCTATATTGTTTTCGTTCTTATTGAAGCAGCATTTCAGATGCATAGAACCATAACCTTGTTAATGCTAGCTGGTTCAAGAATCTTTAAAGCGTTCAACAAAACATAACTCAGATAGCCAGCCAGGATCCATCATAAATTTGAAATTTATTTTTTTATTCTAAAGCATGTACAATCACATTGAAACATACATATTTCAGCATTTTTTGCTTTTTTTTCCTAAACATCAGGAATTGTAAAACCCCACAAAAATAGATATCTTAAAGCCTACTCCTTCCATGTGCCAATACCAAACAAGATGAGAAATAATTTAAGTGGATATTTTATTATAGGATCCTTTTTGTTTTGAATTTGTTTCTTAATACTGAACCAAACAGCAACAGTAAACAATACCGTTAATATCTCAATAATAACAATCAATAAATCAAAACAAATTCCATTCTGAACGAGATAAATATCTTGTCAGTAATGACTGTTAAAAAAATAATTCAAATCACCTGTCTCCAACGGTACCAGTTGGCATATAATAAGTTCATAAATTAAAGGTATTGTCTACTGGTGCGTTAGCTGTTTGGTTCAGTATATATTCAAATACAGAAATTGCTGCTCTCTTTAAATAGCTATTTGTATAAGACCTGTTTAGTTTGATCGCAATGGGCCGACTGTCGCAATATGTGGTAAATGAATCCTTATCATGACCATCTCTTTTGGTGTCTTGTAAATTATAAGTAGCAGTGGTAGTAATACCGAAGAATATAGTAGTTACAACACCCAAGTTGACCTAGTTTATCTGTATCATCCAGCTCGGCGGTGGATGCATTCCGTAAGTTTCTGGCTAGTACCAAGAGTGAAGATATCATCGAGGTGATGGACACTGAGGAATGCTGGGAGAAATTTGAGGACAAAGATAAATATCCAGAAGCCTTCAACATTCTCACAAGGTAGGGAGACAATGTCATCTTATGAGGGTAAGCACCCCTCCGGAATACAGCACACCATTAAACAAAGGGGTTGAATTATGGAGGGGTTGGGGGGAAGTTTGTGTGGGTGCGGGGTGGAATGGGGTGACATTACCCGTCAAAACATTTCAAACCATCACACAAGTAGAGCAAAATTAAATTCAACTCATTTTAATAAAAACTGTATATTGATCTCATATTCCTTAATTGAATATTGTTTTCTTTATGCCACCCATTTGATAAAATTATATTTTTTTTTTTGGAAAATAGGACAGTTTTAAAAGTATAACTAAAGAAGGTCGTGAAATAGGAGTTTAAAAAAACCTTCCATATTTTAATCACTCCTACCACTAAGATCGTGAACGTATGCATGCTTTCTTTTTCATCAGTTCAGATGAATTGTACTCCTAATTTTTATATAATAAAAAAATCAAGTTTTGCTTCATCTCAAAGTTCTGTATTGTAGAGCTTTAGTTCACAGCAGTGTTGGGGGTCAGCACGTGTCCAAGATTGTAGCGTGTCTCACGTCGGTAATATCCAGCCTGTACGACCCTCAGAGAACTGTAGTGGCCGCCTTCTTTGCCGAGGTAAGACATTTAACAAATAAATACTGTAGTGGCCGCCGCCTTTACCAAGGTAAGACATTTAACAAATAAATACTGTAGTGGCCGCCTTCTTTGCCGAGGTAAGACATTTAACAAATAAATACTGTAGTGGCCGCCCTCTTTGCCGAGGTAAGACCTTCTTTGCCGAGGTAAGACATTTAACAAATAAATACTGTAGTGGCCGCCTTCTTTGCCGAGGTAAGACATTTAACAAATAAATACTGTAGTGGCCGCCTTCTTTGCCGAGGTAAGACATTTAACAAATAAATACTGTAGTGGCCGCCTTCTTTGCCGAGGTAAGACATTTAACAAATAAATACTGTAGTGGCCGCCTTCTTTGCCGAGGTAAGACATTTAACAAATAAATACTGTAGTGGATAACTTCTGTTTGACGTTAATTTGATTCAAACAAGAAAGCAAAAAACAATGTACATTATCATTGCATGCCAACCCCTAATTTGACATTCTCATAAAATTGAAATTGAGAATTGCAACTGCATCCAATACCTATGTGATTTGAACTGTACATGCAAAACGTAAGTAATTTGACCATGACAACAATGTGTGCTTACAAAACAAGCATTGAGAACAATGTACTTTTTTTTTGTTCATTTCCAGTAATCATCTCTTATTTTCATCTTGACGTCAGTTTGTTACAATCTACTGACACCCAATGAATTATCTGTCATCTGTTTTATATGGACTTCGTTAAATTTGCGACGGTATACACATGGGTTTATAAATCGCAAATTTTAATGTCTCGGCCAGTCATAATGATGGAAATCCCTGAAGTGCATTATAAAATGATTTTATTCCATACCTACCGCATGCAGTTGACAATAGTGCAATATGACATTGACAATTTTGTTTGCTTGCAAAGTAATCGTTAACCAAAAAATATTTTATTGGAAAGAAGGTCTCGATACAGGAAATATATGTAATTTGATGTAATAAGCACGCAAAGCATATTATTTAATTTGACAATTGTCAGTTACTTCTGCAATTTGATATTGATATATTTGACTGACAATACTGTCTGCATTATTCAGTTGGTGAACCAGAAGTGTATGGAGGATGATGACCTTGTGGAGCTAGTGATGAACAGCCTGCTGGGGCGCCTCGTAGACTCGTCCCACGTCGTTCGACAGATGTGCATACGTGGCCTGGGTAATGTAGCCAGCATTGGCCAGAAACAAGTAAGTATGAATCACATGATATGACACCATTTAAACTTGTCTCACTTTCGGTCAAGAAATAAAAAATAAATAAAAGGAATACTTCGAGATACTGGCATTATCGATAAATTGTTTGAAACAATAAAGAAACCATTTCATCATATTGCAGGTGCAGCATTACTCGACAACTGTGTTGTCGGCAATGATGGCAGGTATGGATGACAGGGAAGATCCAGAGGATGACATTACAACGGAGGCGATGAGTGGATTATCTCGCATCCTCACAGAGATAGATGAGAGTCACATACGTGCCATCCTTATCAATGTGGCGCTCAGGATCAGGCCTTGCTTTGAAAGAGTAATTATTCCACCTTTATGGTTTTGCCAGAATAGAATTGGTAATGGCTCTTCCCATTTTATGACCCCGAAGGGAGACATATAGTAATCGCACCGTCGTTCGTCCGTCTGTTCTAAACAATTGTTTCAAGAGTACTGAAGAGAATTGCATGAAATTTCTCAATCACAAGGTCAGAGGTCTCAAAAAAATATTTCAAGGGCATTTTTTTACTTACCATGACATTTCTGTTTATCTTACGTAGTAGTTGTTGCATCTATATAAACATATGAACTTTACATGAGGTTTACATTATGTGCTGTTCTGAACTTCAAATATTTCTTCTCTAAAAATATTTTAACAAAATTGAAAATGTGTAACTATGCTTACTATTCTTTAAAAAAACGTATCCATGAACAAAATGTGTTTTGCCCCAGCATCAGCTAGATGGGTGTACCGTGGCATGCCTTGTGCTTATTATAAGTGGGGCCTATAAAGCAATCACGCTGTCGGTAATGTCACGTCATGTCCCATCCCGCAACACATTTTTATTACTTGCAACTTGCATTCCTCAAACAGTTTTGAATGGGTTGTTCCCAAACTTTGTATACACATAACAACTGATGACCTTACATCCCTCTACATCACCCATTGTTGATTGCTTAATTTATTATAAGATTATGGCCCTTTGTTTGACTTACAATTTAAGCAGGGGTATTCATCACCTTCAATGATAGTTCTAGTTTTAGAAAGAGTTCAAGTTTCAGCAAGCACAATCTATCTATATAGTTTGAAGACATGGGATGCAATGCTTTATGAATTGTGCAACTGTAATAATTGTTAAACTGCTAAAATTTTATGAAAAGGAGCATAACTCTACATTTAACAATTGATAAGAAAGAACCGTATAAAGTTTCATGACCATAGGTCAGTATTTTGCCAAGTTATAAGCTAGGTTAGGTTGCAGGTTAAATTTTCCTGAAAAGGGGCATATCTCTGCCAAAATGGAAGTCAGGGTTATTAGACGTGTTACGACATTCCTTGGGGTAAGATGAATGTGAAGTTTCATGAACATAGTCGAAATACGTTTCAAATTATCGCTAAGGTTAGGTTGCAGGTTAAAACTTGACGGAAGATGATGGACGACAGACGCGGACAAAAGTGATCCATAAGTTTTTGCCATGCTACGATGGCAACACAGTAGCATTCTAAATTATTAAATATAAAACTGGTTCATCTGTTCTCAGATCAGATTGTTTAATAATTTGTCTTGTTACAGGAGAGGCCTAATGTTAGAGCTCAGTCGATTATTTTGTTTGGGAATCTGTCGAGTTTTGGAGATGGGCCTTCAAAGCAGCCATTCTTGGAGCAGATTCATAGCAACTTTGTCAGTCTTCTGCTACACTTAAATGACCCAGAGCCCGACGTTAAGAAGGTAATAATATAGTCCAATATTGATATTTTAATTATCTGCTGACCTATGGGCAGGATTAATTTTTCCCATAAATACGTTCAAAGCAGCCATCTTGGAACAGATTTGCAGTACATTTATCACTTTGTTGTCCAAATTTACAATATAATACGATCAAATCAAAACTGCATTAGGAGGTCACCCAAAGGTATACCCAAGATATAACACTAGTCCTTTTCAATTTCAAGCAAGTGTCAAATGGTCACTCTAGGGAATTGGGTAACACGGCTTTTCAAGCAAGTGTAAAGAGGCTATCCAAAGGAATTAGATAATGTGGCTTTTAAGAGGTCTCCGAAGGGAATTGGATAATGTGGCTTTTCAAGCAGGTTTCAAGAGATCACGTATAGGAATTAGATAACATGGCTTTTCAAGCAGGTGTCAAGAGGTCATCCAATGGAATTAGATAATGTGGCTTTTCGCGCAGGCTTTAAGAGATCACCCAAGGAAATTAAATGATGAGGCTTTTCGAGCAGGCTTTAAGAGGTCACCCAAGGGAATTAGATAATGTGGCTTTCCGAGCAGGCTTTAAGAGGTCATCCAATGGAATTAGATAATGTGGCTTTTCGCGCTGGCTTTAAGAGGTCACCCGAGGGAATTAAATAATGTGGCTTTTCGAGCAGGTTTTAAGAGGTCACCCAAGGGAATTAGATAATGTGGCTTTTCACGCAGGCTTTAAGAGGTCACCCAAGGGAATTAGATAATGTGGCTTTCCAAGTAGGTTTCAAGAGGTCACATAAAGGAATTAGATAACACGGCATTTCAAGCAGTTATCAAGAGGTCATCCAAGGGAATTAGATAATGTGGCTTTAAGAGGTCACCCAAGGGAATTAGATAATGTGGCTTTTCACGCAGGCTTTAAGAGGTCATCTAAGGAATTAGATAATGTGGCTTTTCGAGCAGTTCTTTAAGAGGTCACCCAAGGGAATTAGATAATGTGGCTTTTCGAGCAGGCTTTAAGAGGTCACCGAAGGGAATTAGATAATGTGGCTTTTCGAGCAGGCTTTAAGAGGTCACCCAAGGGAATTAGATAATGTGGCTTTTCATGCAGGCTTTAAGAGGTCATCTAATGGAATTAGATAATGTGGTTTTTCGAGCAGGCTTTAAGAGGTCACCGAAGGGAATTTGATAATGTGGCTTTCCAAGTAGGTTTCAAGAGATCAAGTAAAGGAATTAGATAACACGGCATTTCAAGCAGTTGTCAAGAGGTCATCCAAGGGAATTAGATAATTTGACTTTTCGAGCAGGCTTTAAGAGGTCTCCGAAGGGAATTGGATAATGTGATTTTTTCAAGCAGGCAACCAGAAGTCACCCAAGGGAATTAGATAACATGGCTTTTCAAGCAGGTGTCAAGAGGTCACGCAAAGGAATTAGATAACATGGCTTTTCAAGCAGGTGTCAAGAGGTCATCCAATTTATAATTACTGCCCTTAAGCTATAAATATTTTTATTTCAGGCCTGTAAATATTCACTGCGATTGCTAGGGGCTCTGATTGGGTCCGAGTCCATCAACACCATGTTCCAGAAACTTTTACTCGACGACGCCAATCTTCACTACGGAGAGTTCATGAATGATCTGTCTAAACTTATTGTGAGTACATGTACTTGTAAAATCATGATCCTTATATGACATGATTGCATTGCATAACTGTAACTTTCTCCGAACATTGCATTAAATGTCTTTTCGCAGGATATGAATCAGATTTCATCAGTTTTTTCTTTTTTTAGATTTGACATGGTGTACCAACTTTTGCATCAATATGACCTAGTTTCTTTGAAATATAGGTCAGAATCCTGTATCTTTACCTTCAAGCACAAGATATTGACCAAAAATTATCATTCTGCGCCTTAAATGGACCCGACATTGTTTATTGTCTGTATGACCGTCTCCAAAATAAAGATCATGGCCGGCTCTTCGTACAGATATTTTTTGTAAAGTGCGGTATATGGACACACTGCATCAGTTTTTCATCAGTCTGACAAATGTCAGACCTTGCGAATACCTGTTTTTTGTCTCACCTTCGAAAAAGTTGGCAAGACATATATATCTCTTCGCAGCGGTGTTGACAATGTTAACTTTTTGCGTGAAATGTTTTCACATTGTAATTTATTCAACTTGAATTATTCAGATCAGTCAAACTTTAAACATGTCTTCTGTATCATCAGTGGCACACAAGACACTCAGGTTCCATAACTATTGCATTTTACCAAAGTTATTGTCAATTTTTCAATTAAAAATTAGACAGCAAATAATATTTGCGAGGCACTATGCCGACACTGGACTATCTTGTATAAATTATAGTGACAGTTGAATTGAATGGATAAATCATAAAACTTCAATTTAACCTGCAACCTTAAAAAGTAATGACCTATGTTCATGAAACTTCATAAACATCTTCATCTTACCACAATGTTGTTACACATGTCCAATAACTATGACTTTCATTTTGGCAGAGTTATGCCCCTTTTTGTAAACTTTAAATTACAACCTTAACCTAGTTCATAATTTTAAATAACCACATGGCAGGCGACAAAAGTGTTCCATGGAACACCCGGCAGGCGACACAAGAGTTCCATGGAGCACCCGGCAGGCGACAAGTGTTCTATGGAGCACCTGGCAGGCGACAAAAGTGTTCCATGGAACACCCGGCAGGCGACACAAGAGTTCCATGAAGCACCCGGCAGGCGACACAAGTGTTCTATGGAACACCGGCAGGCGACACAAGAGTTCCATGGAGCACTTGGCAGGCGACAAAAGTGTTCCATGGAACACCCGGCAGGCGACACAAATGTTCAATGGAACACCTGTCAGGCGACACAAATGTTCCATGGAACACCATTTTAGTTGTTTATAACAAGTTCTTGTGTTGACAACTCTTTAATTTCAATACAGATTCAGGATTTCCCGGAGAAGGTCAACTTCTACGTGATGGGGTGTGTGGGCTTCTATAAGAGTATGTGGCCAGAAATCAAAAGTAACGCAGCGCTTTTTACAGGTAAGTTTATTTAGAATGTTTGAAATGTAAAAAAAAAGTGCTATGATCAACCGTTTTCTTGTAAGTACTTCGTGTTTCTGGGGTTTTTTATCAAGAAAAAAACAAAGATTTGCAAATGTGCAGTAGAATGTTAAAAACTGGGCTCAAAACAGAAAGATAAATATCTTTAATAACCACATAATAAACTTACGATTGTCCTCGCAACATTGCATAGATTTGCTTTTACAGAATAAAACATTTACATATATACATCTTGCTACAGGTTTTCTGCTTGGTAACCTTCCAAATGAAAGACAGGGTAACATCTCCAAGGAACATGTTTGCTCAGGTGACTATTAATTTTGTTGTTTTACGACTTGCTATATAGTGGAATATTTAAATTTAGCTTTTAAGAATTTCAGCTGTTCTCTAAGTTTGAATGGTATTAACAAATCACTTTTATTGTAAATGGTTCAACCAAGTTGTTACAGCAATAGATTCAAGATAAAATCCGAAAATATTAAAATCCGAAAATATTGAGATCTAATGAGGCAGGAAGTCGTCGCGTATTGAAGCAGCAAACAGCAAATGTCCTATCAATATTTTTCACACTAGTTGTCTCAAATTATAAACTAAATTGATGGGGCAACAATAAAATTAAAATACTGAGGTAAACGTATTAATAATAGAAGAAGTAATTTAATTCTGTTAACTATATAACTGTTAACTATATAACTGTTAACTATATAAACTACTGTGTCCTTATTTTGCAGCACTGATAATGCTGTTAAAGGATCAATCCCCACAAGTCAGGTCCAGCGCCGCAGAGGCCGTCAGTCTACTGCACGAGTATTAAACAGTATTTGATTGGTAACGGACAAAAGGGAGAAACGGATAACTACCGAGTAATAAGAGAGTTTGCAGTATGTGATTATTTGATTGGAATGGTGATGGTTGAATCAGCAAGTGTACCTGGACATCGAATGGAATTCGACTGAACATATCATATGGTTGATGTAGAAAACCAAAAAACAACAACAGTATTGGTAAATGTCTGCATAAGTAAACAAAATACTCGTCATGCTTGAACACATAAACTACAGATTCATATTAATTGCTCAACATTCGTGACAGTAGTTGTGTGTATACTCACGGTCAGTCGGCACCCACATTTACACGATGAGTGAAATGTAATCATAATACATCTATATCACTTGTGGCTACCAAGCACGCTTTAAAGGTAAAAGCAAGGAATTTACTAAATAAATTTAAAGAAATGCCCTTTCATATAAAAGCATTGTAATAAAATGTGTATCTTTTCAAGTGTTAAAATGTGGTCAGGGTGTCGTAGCATATATATCCAGTTGAGCATGCAGGTTAATAGCCACTGCCCTTGCTATTCTGTGATGTACCATTGATAGATGAAGGACCTCATGGACCAATCAACAGTTCCTTCATTGTTTACACTTGTTTATATAGTAATTAGTTATGGTATTCCTGAATGTTATCCATGTTGGAATATTATCCCTAAAGGGTTAACTGTATTAAAATTGTGAATTTTGTGATAGTATATCAATCATTTAATGGCGACATACTTTGTTTAATTGTGACGCATTAGCAGAGTTGTTAAACTTTAGAGTTGTTAAACTTTGATTGTTTTACGGCACCAAATAAAAAGACTTTTCAACCAAGGCTGTGAGCTAAATATTACTGTGGCAATTATTGTCATAATGTGTATATATGTAAGTCTGATGAATATTGATAATTGTTAAACTTGAAATGCAACTGTTCAACGACTGGTATACTGTCGCAAAAGTCAAATTTCAATCGTCTCCATTTCTAATACATTCCATTGGTGTTTGACAGTTTTACTGACTAACAGTGTTAAACTTTTGATATGACTTGATGTGCTATTTAATAGTCTCAATTTTTTAAACATCAACCAGTCGGAAAGCCTCGACTCTGGATGTTAGTTTTGGATCTTTACCGAATACTAATGAACATTTCTTATAATTGAAACTGTGTATCACAGTATACATTCTCACATCTTAGGAGTCACAACGGTTTCCAGTCGTACCTCAGATTAAATCCAGCAATAATCAAGTGTGGGGCATGCACAGTAGATATTTCAGAGCAGGCTTTAAAGTTGTATTACATTTAATTGATATTTAGAAAATATCTATTTTAAAATGATTACTTATAAGCATATATTGTGACTTACAGTTTCAATAAATTTAAATTGACCGAAACAATCACAATAATAATCGATTATTGATCTGTTCTGAGATGTAAAATTTCCTAGATATCTGATTTGAAACGGATGCATCTGATTGGTCAACACATTCTGCCTCCTTCCCAGATATTGACGGTCTGAGCCAGAGGATTTACGACATGGGTACCTTTGTGACACTCTGGCTAGCGAGAATATGCAGAACACTCGTTTAAGGTCAATCGTACTCTAAGCGACAATAGTCTAGTATAAAGCTTGTATAAACAAAGCACATCTGAGGTCAAACCTTGAATGTTAATATAAATGTTTTGAAAGCATAACCTGTTTGTTTATATATATTATTTCATTTGTTTAAAACTCGCAGCATCTAATTAATTGTTTTACATAACCTGCATATTTGCAATCAATAATATTAACTTTTTGGAATATTTCAAGGCGAATTGTTTTTTTACATATTACTAACTATTGATTATATATAATTATATTTAAACATTTGCTAAAATAACGAAGAAATTAGAATTCTCAGATTTTATACCAACGTTTTTTTAAAATCACCTCCGTTTGTCCCGTCCGTTCCGTCACCACATCTGCTAAACTGCTGAACGGAATTCAATCAAACTTAGTGACTTCACCATATGATGACAGCATGCAAAAAGCAATTTTTTTTTTGTCTTCGAGCCCTGGGGCCCTCAGGGTGGGTGGGGGGGGGGGGTACAATGTTTCCTGTCATCAGTGGGGTCTGGGGGAAATACACTAATAATTCAATTAGTGTCGTTTTTTCCACATACTTTTGAACATTTAATTGGTATAATAGTCGTCTATGAAAGAGATACACAGCATGTTAAATGATTTATTATTTAAATCTCTGTCTTCCCTGGGGTTGGAAGTGGGTGGTTGTTGGGGAGGGTAACAGGGGGGTATTTTTTTTTTAAATTATTTCTCAAACAAATATTTTGATAAAAGGATTACAGTGTATAATAATGTGTATTTTCCTCCTCTGTGTGGAGAGAGAGTGGGTGGGAGGTGGGGGGGGGGTGGGGGGTGGGGGATATTGCAATTCAATTGCAGTGTCATTTTTCCATTTTATTTCTTTTAATTTTAAACTTGGCAAATTATACAAA